>UCOL01003262.1:0-20055 GCA_900474335.1 Ormyrus nitidulus | reverse complement strand
TCTCAAACTCGCCTCCGCGGCACTACCGTGCCACTGGATTTGTATAAATAAATATGAAAAAAAAATAAAAAGGAATTCGTAACACAACATAGACCGGGCAGGTGGAACAGTTGGCACCTTTGGGAGTTGGCGAACATGTTGTTAAACAGGGGTTTATCTGCCCTTTACAAACTACAAGATTATAGTTTTTCATTTTCTAGCTTATTAAAAAAGCTCCCAGTTCTTGCATAGCGCTCGAACTAAACGTACGTATAATTGATCCGCTTACGTGTGATATTAAGTTCAATAGATCTATAAGGGCCAAACCCCAAATTTTATAATACCTCAACTGCCTCCAGTGACTGTGTACCAAGGCTTCACCACCTTCAAGTCAAATAACAACCAAAGAAATACCAGTTTTCTCTTCAAAAATCCCAATTAAACCTAGTTATCCTGCTATAACTCAAAAAGATCTAGCACCAAAAAGAGAGCAAGGCCCAAAAAACATAGTGACCGCTTCGAGAATTTCAAACAAACGAATCTGTTTATCCCTAATAAGTAATAAACTAGTCGATGACTTTACCGACTAATTCAATAATATAATAGTTTTTGTCAATCGAATGTAGCGAAAGCATTTCAACAACGTTTATGTGATCTAGATTTTTATTAAATTTTCGTAGAAATAAAATGACTTGAAAGACACTCATACAGATAAATACAAAATGCATATAAGAATATTAATATTTATTAACGAGATTCACGAAGACATTTTTCATAAAATACATTACAAAAGACCTTAAAAATTCTAATCCAACGAAAATGGAACGGTTACATTTCTCACGAATTTGCCGTCTCAACAGCCGAATAAACCAGCACCCCTTCGATCGGAGGCGCACATACAAAAAAAAAGTTGATCAGCGGTGCTCGTTGTTCGTCGCGCAAGACCTGAGTAAAGGAACCAGCAGGATCGTCGAGCGTACTGTGGTGGTCCTCGTCGGCACCTCTTATTCCTGGTGAATATCAAACGGCTTTGCGGCCTTATGAAAATCCCGCGTGCAACTAACGAAGGGTGGTTTCTTCCGACTAAATATATATCTGGCTTATTCAAATGATTTGCCTTCCGCGTTGCGCACATAAAAGGACAGGCGACGTTGAGAAAGAAGCCACCGGCGTGATGGGCATTCTTAAACCGTTTTTTTTAATTTTTCGTTTATTCCTTCATTTCTCTCTCGATTGCGCTTCGCTCGTATAAAAAAGTATATATTATAAAAAGTGCGCGTCACTGCCGCGCAATATACGTAGAATCTCTTAGAAGCATTTAACAATTTTTTTCGTACATTGTTTATCTTAAATAAATAACACTTAGAGCGAGTATAGAATTTCGAATAAGGTGATAAGTATAAGAGTATTTCGCTTATTGCTACAGTTTGCCGATTTAAATAACACATTGGCATATTTAATACTTAAGACGTTTATCACACTATAATGTTAAATTATACGCAGAACGCCGACGTTAAAAAGTACGCGAGACGCGAACGTACTTTTTTAGTTATACAGATTTAATCACATTGAAGACGTTAGACGTTAACAATGTTTATAAAAATTTTGAATAATTTACAATTTATATGACAATTTTATGTTCAATTTGTGATACTGAGCGCATAAATGTACAAAGTTCGGAAACTTGGCTCCCCGTTGAATCTCTCACTGAATCAACCGAGAATGATAATTTGTGTTCGGGTCGTCGACTTCACCGTCCGATGCTTCTGCTGTCAGTTCCAATGATTTTTTCAACTCTGGCTCTGAATTATTCAGCTGGAACCAAATACTTAAGGTTACTTGTAAAATAGCTTGCATAAATTAAGTACGGGAGAAAAAAGCAATTTATCTTGAAAATATAATATTATTTTTTTGATAATGAAAAATGCGAATATGAAATGAGAAGTAAATAGTGGTATGGGTGCCGCGTCGTCTGCTTTTCAAACTCGCCTCCGCGGCACTACCGTGCCACTGGATATGTTAGATTTCCAGTTTCTTACTTTGGTGTCAGACAATTCAGTCGCAGGGTTGGTATATTCGTGTTCTCCTGGTATCAGAATAGTACTCGAGCAGGTTGAAGTATTGTTCATATTATTTCTTCGTATAAACGACGGATTGGTGAAACGAATACTGCAAACGTTGTCAAAGCAAATTTATTAAAGTAATGCTAAAAAGCCACTTCAAAGGTCTAAAAGGTAGTCTTACCTGAGGTCTCGGCGCTTGAAAAAGTCAGGCTTCTTCCTCTTGAGGTAGACGTAGCCGAAGGAAAGGGCGGCGAAGACGGCGACAGCGACTGCCAGGCCCGTAAATGCCCCATTACTCTGTCTGTGGCTGTAGCCGCTCTGCTTCTGGGCCGTGACGATAGGCCCGTCGTTGTCCAGAGGCAAGTGCGGAGTGCTGCTCTCCTCCAGTGCGATCACGTCCAAGCTTGCTGGACAGCTTGTTCCGTTAACGCTCGCTAAAGCGCCGTTTGCGCAGATGCAGGTTGGCTCACCTTTGCGGATCACACAGAGGTGGGAGCACTTGTTCCCTTTGCATTTGTTCACTCCTGCCAGGTGTTTGTTAATAATTATAGTGAATATGCTTGAGGTAACCCTCCAGTGCCATTATCAGCTGACATTGGATGTTATGTACTGTATGTACTTGAAGTCAATATTTATATATAATGCTGATGTTGCAAACGTAGATATTGTATAATAATTTTTATTTTTCATTCAATTTTAACAAAAAGAGCTTATTTTATTCCTTGAATAATCGTTTACAAACTTGCCAAATTATAATTGTAAAATTAATCTGCACTTGATGAATCTAATTATTTACAAGTTTTGATATGTCTAAAAATAAATAATTCTATATTATAATAAGTTTATCAACTATTTTACAATTATGGTTCGACCACTTTATAAACAAAATTATTCAAGGAGTAAAATGAAACTTTGTTTCATATTTAAATTTTTCCTTATTGAACAATATTCCGTTTGTAATATCGGAATTATAATTAATTTTTGCTCCAGTACGCGAAACATCCGACCTTAAATAGAAATTGTCACTTGTAATGTCAGATCTTAGCTGATTGGGGTATAATTGTTTTCTCAAAAATCTCTTCTCACAACAAAGGACAATATTTTAAATAGGCGTAAATGAGTAATCGTACGGAAAACTTAACGAGAACTACCTTCTGGCTGTCGAGAAACTTGGGCCAGGACAAATAATTTTTGGAGATTGTAAGTGCCAATTGGAATAAAGGTGGAAAGCTTATCTCCGTATAATTTGCGCTTCCTAAGTACTCCACCAGATTCCGTTCTCCAATATAGTGAGTCTTCGAAGAAATACAAGCCAAGCGGTTTCACCTGTGAACAAAGTTGCACAGTTATTAAAAATTAAATATATTTAAAATGCTAAATATAGAAGAGACTCACAATGAGATCTGACATAACGAACTTTCGGTTATTTCCGTCAAAATCGGAGCACTCGAGATGGATTTGATAATTATCCGCCCAGTACAAGATCGATCTGTGGTGATCAATGGTTAGACCACTGACTACACCCAGATTTTTAGACACGATTTTTTTCTGATTGGAGCCCATTAAATCTGTGCGAATGATTTCACTGGTCGGGTTTTCTAACATTTTCCACTTGGCTTGACTCCAAAACAGGTATCTGAAAGTAAACCAATTTTTATTAGAATCAGTATAGCCCTGTCGAGAATAATATATAAGATTCTTACTCTTTGTTAGGCTCGACTGCAATGGCTGTGACTCTATCGTGATATCCTTCGTTGTGAACAACGGTGGCGCAATTCATTGCTTCAACGTTACACATCTAAAGACAATGATGGTTTATTTGTAAAACAAACAGATGTATGAAAAATGCTACAACGCATTTAAATACCTTAATCGAAATCGCTCTTCCAAGACTGGCAAAGTAAACGTTATCAGTGATCCAGTCTACTACTAATATTTCCGGTCTGCCAACCCCTTTTGACACCACATCGACTGTCTTTGTGTGCAAATTGAGTTTGCTAATTGTTCCCATAATTTCTAAAAAAGTTATTTATCATTGAGCCTCCGGATTCCAAACAAATAAATTATGCTATTCGTAAAATTACCGTCGCTCCAGAAAACGGTGTTTTCTCTCGCGTTAACATCCAAGCCAGTTATTTCCATGCCTGGTTCATGATGAACGACCGAAATCGAGTTGTGCATAGTTGGTGGAGACATAACTCTAATGTCGTCGGCCGTCGCTGTAAATATCCTCAGTGCCGGACCTGCAGAAAGAGTCAATTAGATTACCTTCCTCAAGCTAACTGACTGATAATTTCATAAACATAAAAAAAAAAAAAAAAAAAACGCGAACCAATGGCTTTGCAGGTGACGCGATCGAGTCTAAGCGCGTAGCCACCGAAGCAGGAGCAGGCAAAGCTGCCCGGCTGGTTGGTGCAGATCTGAGGACAGACGTCGTGCTGGCATTCGTCGATGTCCTCGCAGCTGACGCCGTCCGCCGCCAGGTTATAGCCATCACGACAGCCGCACAGGGAACCCTTCGGTGTCTTGAAGCATAGCTGCTCGCAAGTTTTTGTCTCGCAGGCCTTTGCTGCTTTTTTCGAAGGAAATATTAGTGAGATTTTGGCAGCCACCAAATATAAGCTTGTTAAAAAAATGCTGTACTCGATAGTAACTGAAGTCTTTGAAGGAGGGCGAAAATTACAAAATCAGTAAGCCCCGATTCAAAGACTACCTTCGAACTACCGACAAGTGGAAAAAATCATTCCTAAAATTCGAAGCAAACGGATTTTCGCAGCTCACCGCACTGTCCGTCCTCGTCGGATCCGTCGAAGCAGTTCTTCTCTCCATCGCAGACGAGCTCGAGACGGACGCAGAATCCGCTGTCGCAGCTGTACTCCGCGGCGGAGCAGTTGTGCTTAGGTCCAGCCGGGACGGGGTGGGCGTCGGTGCTGTTGCAGTCGCGCTCATCCGAGAGGTCACCACAGTCGTCAGCGTCGTCGCAGACCCACTCCTTCGGCACGCAGCGGCCGTTGCCGCAGGCAAACTCCTTCTCCCCGATGCACTGCACGCAGTCGCGCTCGTCGTCGCCTTTCGGGCAGTCGACTCGGCCATCGCACCTAAACAGAGGCACGTCGTGTAAACTGTTCGATGGGGGAAATTTTCGGGAAATACGCACTTCAAACGCTCGGATATGCAGATCGTGGAGTTCCGACATCGGTACTGTTCCTTCGTGCAAATCAGCGCCTCTGATAACCACACGCACTCGGCTTCGTCGCTGTTGTCGTCGCAGTCGTCGATGCCGTTGCACTTGAGGAGTATGTCTATGCAGCGACCGTTTCGACAGCTGAACATGCTTTCTCCGCACTCGATAGGCTTGCACAAGGGATGCTCGTCCGAGCCGTCGTTGCAATCGACCTGAAACGACGTCGTTCAAACAAATTTCGTTCTGTGATAGATGCAATTTGGTTGATTAATACCTGTCCATCGCACTCCCAATTTTGAGGAATGCACTGGCCAGTACTGCACTTGAAATAATGATCCTCGCACGCGTGACTTTCACCACAGTATTCTTCGTCGGAATGGTCCAAGCAGTCGGCCATCCCGTTGCAAACGAGCATCGACGGTATGCAAGATCCGTCGTAACATCGGAATTGGTCTAAATTGGTAAATGAAATGGAAGTTCGAAGGGATTCTTTATCATGAATTTTACTTTAGACTCTCGTAGGATATTTTATCTTACCGTGGCCGCAACTTTTATCGCTGCAGCTCATTTCATCCGAATGATCTTTGCAGTTGAAGACGGAGTCGCACCGGTTGATAGATTTGATGCACTCACCGTCGAGACAGGCGAATTCATTAGGTTCGCATGAAGGTGACCCGGTCGTACAGTTCTTCTCATCTTCTCCGTCCGGGCAATCATCGACTCCGTTGCATCTACAATTTGATTGTTTAAAAGATCGTTTCGAAAGAGTTGATGCAATTCTTAAAATTACCTTTCAACTTTACTGATGCAGTGGTTGTTCTTGGAACACTTAAACTCGTCGATCGTACAGCTGGTTTTTAAACGGCACGTTTTTTGATCAGGGTTTATAATGTAATCAGTAGGGCAAGCACACAACTGGAAAAATCATTATGATATTGAATATGATACTTGAAGGTTTGTTCGTTTACAATTTGGCAATTATTAATTTACCCTCTTGTCTATGGCAGTAACGAGGCAAATGTGGGAACAATCTCCGTTGTTTCGTTGACAAGGATGAACTGGTCCGTTAGAGTAATGTCCAGTTAGCGTTTGTAAGTATAATATATCGATGCTAGAATTAACATCTGCAAAATATATACAACATTTAATTTACTAGTAAATAGTTTAACTTATGTTGCATAGAAGAATCGTACCTAATTTCAATCCTTTTTTCTCCAATATCATAAGAGTTTTGTCTGCCCAGTTGAGACGATTCGATCTGCGCGAAGTCCAGAAAACTTCGTTGTCCACAACAGCAAGACTGACAGGAGAGGTGACGCCCGTTTGGACAAGC
Source organism: Ormyrus nitidulus (assembly GCA_900474335.1). NCBI lineage: Eukaryota > Metazoa > Arthropoda > Insecta > Hymenoptera > Ormyridae > Ormyrus > Ormyrus nitidulus. Next base: position 13,496 of record UCOL01003262.1, on the reverse strand, counting down.
TGCCTATTTTGGCCTTGAATAAACAAATGTAAAAAGCAGTTAGATTCCAAGCGATAATGAATAACCTTTCTCTTACCATTGGCTGTAATGCTCTCAATGCGTCCAGTGCCTTCGTCAGCCCAATAGAGTTGCGAGGTGGTTGGATCGTAAGCCAGAGAGATTTCCGGTCCGACCAAAGGACTCTCAATCACATGGTTCCTCGAGCCCAGACCGTTCATCTGCACCTGATCAATGTGAAACTCGTTGGTCGTTCGGAAGACTACGAACATGATCCTGAAATGATGAAACGAACTCGTTAACTCAGTTTCTCGTTGCGGCGAGCGTCAAATTTCATTACCCCTTTTCGGGAATCAGGACCAAGTCGTACGGCTTTCCTCTGAAGAAAAACTCGGTTTTCTCGCCGGTGGTCAAGCTATGCACGTCTATTTTGTTGCGGGAAGTGTTGCTTATGTACAGGTTGTTGCCGAAGTAATCGAAAGCGATTGACCGCACCATTCCGTCTACGATCGGAATAATGTGAGTCGACGTGCCATCGTGGATGTTGAAACGGAAAATTGACTTGTTCACTTCGTCCACTGCGATGATAGTATCTGAAGAAACCAATGAGATTCTTAGTAATTTAAATATAATCATGGTAGATAATTAGGTTTTAGTTACCAGTAAGCGGATCGTAAGTCATATGACTGATATGGTCCATTGTTCCGCTTGATTTCATTTGCGGTTTTCCCAGCATCTCGTGATAGTAATCAATGATCTTTTTACCAGTGGAGATTGCAAGACGTTTTCGCTGTTTTAGATCTGCGAATAATTATGTCGGTATTATTAAAACAGTAAAACAAGAACATTTTGTCATTTGATACTTTATTGTCATCGAAATTACTAATTTTTTAAATTTAACAATTGAATCTTTTAACGTGATTTTATTAATTACTAGATATTTTTAAGCCAATAAAAATCTGTAATAAATACGTTTTGGAGTTTTGTGCTAAGTACCTGAACAAGTGCGCTTATCTACGTTTAATTGCTTGTCTAGCGTGCAAGCGCAAGTGAAAGTCCTGTTGACTGATAAAAGGCACAATTGGGAACATGGCTTCGTAACACAAGGATTGGTGTACTAAAAATAAAAATTATTTTAAAAACGAAACTATAATAAATTCATTTCATTTACTTTTATTTCTAAACCTAAATCTTACTCGTGCTTTCAGTGACGAATGGAATATATGAATTCCGTAGACTGTTTCATTCTTCTGAAACAGAGTAGTAAAGTTCTTCCCCGTAAATTTGTTGCAGGAATGAATGCTGTTCGAGCTCCAATCACTCCAGTAAAGCTTGTTTTCAAAAATAGCTATCGAGTATGGATGAATGGGAAGCTCTTGCAGAACCGTCTAAACAGAAATTTCGTTTTTTAGTCTTCGAGGAACAGACTCGCAAAGTGTCTTAATTCACATACTAACCCTTCGATCGTTACCGTCGAGCTGAATGGACTCGATGACTTTTAATTTAGCGTCCACCCAGTAGAGACGCTTGGCCGGATAGTCGATGGTTAAGCCGTTCGGCCAGCCGATGTTGTTCTTGATGAAATAGGACAATTGGGAGCCGTCCATGTACGCCACTGAAATATGGGCGTTTACCCCCCAGTCGCTCCAATACATTTTCCTACGTGATAATAACAAGTTTTGGTAAACCAGAATGCTGCTGTATAAATATAACAAAGTACAAGTAGTTTTACCCCTCCGACGGCAGGAGAGCGATTCCCCTTGGCTTCTCGGTGTTCTCTCTGACTATGACCGTGCAGAAGTTGCCTCCGTCGCTGCAGACTCCGATGTGCTTGTACATGCTGTCCGTGAAGTAAATGTTTCCCGCGACCCAGTCGACGGCGATGTCTTCCGGACATCCGAGACCTGATAGTCAATTGGTTATTTGTGACTGAGAAGCATTCATTAGCGTCAATTTAATTGAGTTAACCAGATTATTAATTCGCCCTGATGCTGATTACTTCGGGTCTTACTGCTTGCTTGCAGTAAGCGAATGGCATCCTTTTTTATTTTATTTTTTATTTAAGTAGTTAATAAGTTAGATTATTTTGATTTAAAAAATATAATGTGACAGGTGTTTTTTATGGAAAAAAGATCAAATTTTGTTGATTGAATGTAATATAAATAAACAGTAAAACTACTTAAATTAATACTTTACAGATTGTTTTTCGTATTGACGGATAAACAATATTAAGTTACTAAAAAGCTACAATTTTATTACACAATGTTGATTAATGTTGGTGAAAATATAGAATTATTTGCGTATCATCGACGGATTAAAAATTGCAACGTATTTATAATCTTAATGAGTATGCAACCGAATTATATACAACATATTTTTAAGTAATGTTTTAAAAATTTTGAAGTACTTGAAGTAATAATAATTTAAAAGTTAAAAGAACACGTTTATTTCACAGATTTATTACTATTTATATAGCATGTAACATTCAATTTATATTTATGTAATATTCAATATAATCTAGTAAAGCAATACACTTACAAACTTATACTTACAAACTGCTGTACCCAAAGAAATAGGAAATTTTATTTCAGTTATATTAATATTAATTAATATTCTTATATACTATCAATAAAATTTCGTCGTTTCATTGAAAAGTATAAAATAATTTTTCCAAAATAACTTTATACCGACGATTTCATTGAAGAGTTTCCGACAAAACTTCTCCACGCATAAAAGTCGCCGAAGCCGGTCGGAAAAAGAAGCGCTCAGCAAATCTGCTTCCAATGGTTTTAAACAACCCAGGGTAAGTGCCTCGTGATGATATATTACCTGCGCTGACGATGACTTCTCGATCAGTGCCGTCTTCGCGGCTGCGGTAGATGGCCTCGTCGCGTAGCTGGATGTCCGACCAGTAGATGTAAGTCGAATCCATCGACACTCCGACGACGTGCTGCAGGTCCTCGGCCACCGGGTAGTAAATCTCCGAGTCGAGAAAGTAGCCTCTTATCGAAGTCTTGGACGCGAAAATCATGAGCGCCTCGCCATCTGGAAGTACGAGAAATCGCTGATGCAAATTTAACGACGTCCCGATGCTGTTTCATTCCCCTTTCCTCGGCGGGCAAACAGTTTCTTGGGAGCTAGACGGTGTAATTTTAGGGGATTTTGTCGACGTGAGTTTGATTTTTTTGGTCACGCGTTTGTTTTGCTCGGGAAAATGAGTTTGATGCTGCGTGCAAATATGCGGAATGAGTAATTTATTGATAAGTGCAGTGGTAGTTTAGTAAAAATGAAAACCGCTTTAGAGATTAGATTTGACTCGTAGAATGAGTGCAAACTACGAGCTTTTCTTAACGATGTTTTTTAAATCTATTGATAATTACATTTTTATGTTATGATTTTTAGTTTCAATGTATGCGGTTTTTTTCTTAATTGCGAATAGATAAGAAATAATTAACGAAGAACTTCTTTCAGTTTTCAACAGTGACATGAATTTATAATTCCAAAAATAGTTATGTACGAAATAAGTACATAAGTTTTATTCGTTAGAAACAATAATCAGGCTACAATTAAGTGCAGCCTGTCGTAAACCTTTACAGAAGTAACAAATTTAATGAATCATTCGCATAATGTCCTTATTCCCTCCTTCAAAAGAGAGCAAAAAGAATAAACGAAAAGAAATGTAGTTACGCTCAGCCTTGCAGGTCCTTTCATCGGGAAGCAACTTGAAACCAGGCTCGCAGACGCAGTAGAACGAGCCCAGCGTATTGCGGCATATCTGCGAGCAAACTCCGTACTCCATGCACTCGTCTACATCTGTTCGAAAAGAGCGCATTTGTAAGAAAACAATCCTGGCAACGTACCTGTATTCCAAATCCAGGCGGAAGTCGACAGTGCCGTCAGGAGGATGAGAAAAAGTGTTTTCGGCATGATGCTTTGACTGTCTTACTCCGCGGAAGATCGGACGACGACTGAACGAAATCCGTCGTATTTTTCTACAAGACTCTCTTTGTTTACAAGACGGCACTAAGACTTGCGCTTAGATCACTTGGTGGAGCGATAATTCTCCGTTTAATTAATCATATCTCTTAAGAAATTTTACAGATTTATTTAAAAATAGACCGTTGGGAGTAAAGAAAAGCTTACTGACCGACGCAAGCTGTATCGTTCTTTAAAGTATATCCCACCGGACAGGAACACTTGGCACCTTTGGGAGTTGGCGAACACGTTGTTAAACAGGGATTATTCTGTCCTTTACAAACGGCTTTTGCTGCAAGAGTCAATATTATATTTTATCGGTTTCTGACTTATTAAAAAAGTTCCATTTAAACAATACCTTTTTCGCACTTTGCAGGATTCTCGTCGGTATCGTCGCCGCAGTCATCCTGCCCGTTGCAAGTCAAGCTCAAAGAGATGCACCGATTATTCGTGCACAGATACTTGCCAATTGTGTTATTGCAGCTCTCGGGAGGTATAGGTACGTTGTCTGCAAGTGCACCGTTTAGTGATCAATTTAATAACGTAAGTTACAATCTGCCTAAGGTGAATTATGCTTACCGCAATTCGCTTCGTCCGAATTATCGCCGCAATCGTTCGTGCCGTCGCAAACCCATTTTTTCGTGACGCAGAAGCCGTTTTTGCACTTGAAATCGTTGCACGTTTTCTGTGTAACGAAATAGTTTAGTACTTGTTTTAGATTCGACGATCGCTTATACTTACATTGAGATGACAGCCTTCGTATTCGTCACTGGCATCGAGACAGTCTAGTTTATTGTCGCAGAACTCGTCTAGTGGAATGCAGTGGGAATTATCCTTACATTGATACTCATCAGACTTACATTTCACCGGGGGTGGCTGAAATAGCGTGAGAACGTTTCGATTAAAGTTTCTTAAAACGCTAATAATAAGGAGTTAATTACCGGCCGAGGAAGGCGGCAATCTTCTTCATCGGAGTTATCTGCACAATCGGTTTCTCCGTCGCAGACGAACAGCTGAGAGATGCATTTGACACCTTTTGCTACAGTGTCGTGTTTACATTGGAAGAAATGCGGCGACGGGCATTCTGAAGAAAAATTTACTATTCCCTTAATTTCTTTCGAAAGCATTAGCTGAGAGTTTATCTGAAGTTTCTATTATCAAAAGTCGGTTGTAACTCATAAATCGTATTGGTTCTTACCGTCTGTAGCCGAGCCAACATAGACCAACACGAACAAAAAGACCACCACGAGCGTTCCCTGCATGTTCTGAAACAAATCATTCGATCGCAAAATAAAATCTCCATCTCGAAGCCAGTGGACCGCTCGAACAAGAAGCTACGGCGAGCCGGCATTTTCCGGCAAACTTTTTCCGTCCTTTCCGCGCGTGTATCGTCGCTTCCGGCCACGAGATAGCCATGCGGCAAGCTGCGCAGATGGGGAAGCTGACGTCCGAGGCCCCGCGGAGGGTTAATGACTCCTGACATCCCGCGCGGCATCGTTTTAGCGAGGGAGTTCTATCCACTGACTGGTGTGAGTCAAAATAGCGACTGCTTAGCTTGCGCTGGACTCGCGCTGTTGTAAAATAAATTTTGCAATGTCGCATTACTCTCTCTATGCATATAGAAAATTATTTTACACTAAATGATAACTGTTAAGTGCATATAATTTATTGTTTCATTAAAATAATTTAATATATAATAATTATTAATTATCTGATCATTAATTATTATTCTACATAAAATAATTTTAAATATACTATGAATAGCCTAATGATTTTAAATTTCGCGCTGTCACAAACGTATTAGTCTCAAATATTCGACGTTGCCAAAGCTTTTTAGTCTCTTGTGAAAAATGTATTTTGGTTCAACAAAATAATTTATTAGAAGATTCGTAAGTTTCAAATGCATTTTTAAAGCCACGTATATAATTATTGAGTATTCATTTAAAAAAAAGAAAAAAATTGAACATATCTGATTTTTTATTGCACCGTGTGATACCGGCAAAGCCACGCAAAGTGCAATTTCCGATAACAGCCCATTTTAAATTTGTCGTAACGAAAATATTTATATCTTTTCTTCCACGTTCCGTAGGCTTACAAAAATTTTACCAGAGGTTTATCATGACATTACCTCTCTACGTACCGAGTTTTATTGAATTTTAATCATTTTTAATCAGATGGATAGAACTCCCTTTAATGCCCGCAGACTCAACGCAATTTCATCATTAAGATATCGGATGCTAGTCTTTTGTTTGTCAGTGGGTTTGGTTTTACAAGGTTTTTAAAGACAGGCGTCGTGTGGACTGCGAGGCTGACCTGCTTTTGCTTTCGTTGTTTTCGCTCGCCACTACACGGATTGCGGTGGGAAGGGAGATTGCTTTGTGAATTGGACGAGAGCTTGCGAGAAAGCGCTGGTTTAGGGGACTCGGGATTTTCGTATTATCAATTTTTAAGGATTTTCGTTTAGCTGCCACTTATATTGGTTTACTGATGAATTTCGACTCGAGTTCTTAGTTACTGCTCCAAGAATTATTTAACAGAGTTATTATGGATAATAAGGATACTTAAACACTTTGAAAAATTTGTTTTTAATGGTAACGTGTCATGACGCGGAAATTTGAACGACAAAATGCCGGGGAAGAAAAGTTTTATATCTTTAATAATCTTTTTATTGTCTCGTCAGAGTAATTGTCTTTTAGCCAATTGGATTTTAAGTGCTTCTTACAGGAATTCGTATCAATTGATGGACACAAAATCTAAAATTAGATTGGTCGAAAAGGGACTTGTTAAACCTTTACGTTACTTTCTACTATTGTCTATATGAAATGTAAACTGTTCATTCGTATTTCATATCTCTCATACAACAAAACATTTCATCTTTTCTTATCGTTAAGTATTCTGAATTTAATTAACCATCATATATTTTGCAGTTGAATTATTTATTTCAACAAAAAAAGGCATGAGATTAACTTACATGTTCGACTAGGCAGCAAAAAAATTTTTTAAATCAAACACCGGACACTACGCGTAACTCAATAATGAGATGATGGGTTAAATTAGTTTTGGGGTGAGTTGAGGAGATTATTTTTTAACACTACAATTGTTTACAATTCACAACGAGTCTCCATTTAAGTAAGCTGTTTTATCGCGCATTAAAGTTTCTTCCTTTAGCATTACCGCGAAGAAATTAGGAGTAGAATTATAATTTAAACAATCGCAATCGTCTACTATTTTCAAAGCTTTTTACGTATCTTAATTATCGCGTATATAAAGTTTCTTCCTCAAGTATTACCGCGAAGAAATTAGGAGTAGAATTACAGTTTAAACAATCAATCTTCATACTATTCTTAAATCTTTTCGCGCGTCTTGATTTAAAATTCGTTCGATTCTCTCTGGATTCAAAAATTCTCCGCGGCCAAAACTTCCTGCCTAATCTTTAGCCCACATCCTCCGTTCTCGTCCGCAAATTAGCGCGGATTCCGCGCTCCGGTATAACAACGAAGAAAAAAAGAAACCAAAGTAAGACTCACGCCGAACTGCGTCCAATCACATAATTAAGGAGAAAAGCTCGCATCCGCCCGAAACTCGCGCTTCACCAAACTCGTTACTTCCGAAAGCAGGATGCGTATCAAAGTCCAGAAGCTTCGCCCAGCCGTCGTAATACCAAGAAACGCACAGCGTCGAGGAGAGAAGCCCGACTGCGTTAAAGCGAGTCGCCGCGCGAGCCGCCGCCGCCGCCGGCCGCAGCAGCATCACTCCCTCTCTCTCTCTCTCTCTCTCCCCTACGTATATCCCGGTAGATTAGTGTACACTAGGTAGATAAATATATGCACTTATACAATTTAAACCCGGGCCCTTTTAATGCCCGCACTCACGCACGACGCGCGGAGAGAAAGAGAGAAAGAACTGGCACACAATTGCGAGAGACAGAGAGAGAAAAAGGCTGCGGCGCGCGCATTTTATTATTTACCGGTTTTAGGCTGATGGAGATCGCTTGCGGGGACGATTGCTCCAGGTGTCGATTAATTTGGCAACTTGGCAAGCCTTGTTTCTTGCTTTATCTCGGACGTCTGCCCGACAGCCGCGGGTTTGGCAGTTGGTTCGTTCGAGCGATGCGCTTTGATCGTTTTTCGAGGATGCTCGCTTAGATTCGGAGCCTGAATTTTTCCGTCAGCGGCGGAAGCTCGTTTCGGGCTATCGTTTGCAGTATTTACTTTGATATATGATGTGTCTAATTAAAATTAATTAGGGCTTCTTAAATTCGTTAAATTAATTTTAGGAATAAATTTTCGAATATTCAATTATGAGTAAAAGATTGATTTTAAATAAAAGTTGCAATATCTATTCATTAATGTTGGGCGGGAATAATTATTATTACCGGTATTGAATACTACACCCTGATGTTAATATTAGAAAATCAACTAGTTGCGCTCGCGTAAGCGTAATCCCCTTATGTTTATTCTAGGAAAATTAAGCCTAAGTAATTGATTGTGTACAGAATCAATACACACGAAGACACAATATTAATTCTACAATCTGGAGTTTACTATAACACGTAACATAATGAAGAGATTTCATTAAAAATTTGCGTCAATAATTAAATCATAACTGAAAATTTTTATTACAAACTAATCTTTCTTAACTTACTAAAAATTCTCCTGCAATTAAAATAAAAAAAATCGACGCTCAACACTCACCCAAACGGTCCCAGCGACCACCAGCGGCTTCCACGCGCCCGCTTCAGTCCAATGCGCGCGCGAAGGAGGTGAGTGACAGACCGAGAGAGAGAGAGAGAGAGCGCAGGGTGCAGGTATACACAAAGATCGAAGAGTGTCGGCGCGTTCGGAGGATCGCCGGGGAGCCAAGTGCGCGGCCGGAGCTTTTCGCGCCTCGCCACGGGCCTACTGCTCTCTTTTCCCCCTTTCTCCGCTCTCACTCTCCCTCTCTCTCTCTTTCTCTCTCTCTCTCTCTCCTCTCTCTCCCCCGACGGGATGTTATTCGTGCGGCCTTGGTTTGTCGTCGTCGCCGTCGCGCGCGCTATCGCGGCCCATTGTTCGGCTTGTTTTGATAAGGCCGTGTGTGTGTCGCCGGGAGCGAGGAGTCCTGCGAGTATTCGAACTCGTGTGTATATATATCCCAGCAGGGCGACGATTAGCGACGACAGCAGGAATTCGTTGGAAGCGCCAAATTTTCCATAGATCGCAGGCCCACGTTCGGGGGGTTTTTTTTTTAGTTTTCGGCTCCTCGTACAAGGGGAGAAAGTTTGTTAATTATTAAAGGGAGATTAAAGGACGGTTAAGATATGTTCGTTTGATATTCGAATTTGTTTATTGCATGGAAAATATAAGGACTTCTTGTCAAAATTAAATTGGAAAAGCCGTTTTTTAAACTATGTAGCAAATATAAATTTATTCAAAGTTTCTCCAATACATAATGATAATCTATATAAATTTGATTAATTAAGTAATTTCAAAGTCATGATCAATTTTGTCTATTTTTTAAAAATAAATCTTTTGCAGTTCACGTTCAATAATATTATATTAATTGTTCACTTTACGAAAAAAAATTTTCCTGTAAAAGGTCATAAATATTTTTTTTTAATGCAAATCTGCGCACAATGGACATTTAAATAATAAGACAAAATTAGTATTATTTATCACTATTGTGGTTCCAATTGCGCTATTTATCAAGAAGTACGACTATACATCTCGTCAGGATGTATACAAATACTGTTGGATGTAAGTAAGTTATCAGAAATAGGACGGCATTCTGAAAGAAAAACCTTAATATTATTAGTAGGTGCTATACAATTTATTAAACTTTTAATTTACGAAATTCAATGAAAGTACATATGGAAAATTAAGAAATTATAATAGGCTAGTTATAAATTGTTCTTTTTTTTAGATATTCTACATTTTATATTTATGGTCAGATGTGATTATATAATTTTTAAATGAATCACGTTTATTGGCACATAACTTTGTATATATGTAACTGTATATAATCTTTGATACAATATAAAATAATTTTTTTCTTAATCAATTATTTTTAATCGTTCGATTTTATTAATTACTTATTTTATATTTTATTACGCCAAGAAGTTAATGAGTATTAATTTAGAATTAATCTAAAGTTAATCTAAGGTAAATTAACTTTATATAATCTTTGTAATGGCATTTCTTTTGCAAATCTTGTTAAGCACAACGACGCGGTATCCCCTAAATTATACCTATATACCTGCTGTACTCGATAATCCTGACAAAACTACTTCCGAGCGTTTAGTTTTTCTTCTGTTAAATTTCTTATTTGTGCTAATTTTACGTACTATAATATAGGTATTCTACATTTAAATTGTTACCCTGCGAATATTACCAATTCTTAATGTTAGAAACAGATCTTTTTCCTAATAGTTGTAAGAGGTAAAAGACATTTGAATTCCTATGGATAAACTACTTATACGAGTTATATAAATCAACTCGTAATAATAAACCTCTTCTATATACATCATATATATGAAATTTTTACCTGCAATTGGCAAATCGTTATAGTATCTATTATTGATTAGTATAAAAAGTTAAAAAACGAAGTTTTTATTTTGATTACTAATTTCTTCTATTAAAACACCACTATTATTATTCATTAGATTAAACCACTTTAAGTCGTTTTTAATTTTTTAAATAACTAAACTTCGATTTTTAAGTCAATAACTAAATTTTGAAATAAAATTAAAAATTTATACTGCATATTCTTTTTAAATGTTTTAACTCGCGGAGAAACTATATTATCCAAATCTCAAACAATATATTCTTTGACGGCTAATATTTTCTTACAATCTATTAGATATTGCAATTTGATTGTACATTAACGCATGCTATACTAGTTACAAATTAGTTTTAATAAAAATGACGAAAAAGTCTATCTATATTTAAATTTAACCCTCCTAATAAGCAAGTTATTTCCATAACAACATCAAATAATTTCATAAAACAGTTCGCATTTTCAGTAACTATTTTCGAAAAAGTTAAAAACCGATGGCACAATCCAACGGAAATCTCGTCACCGCTTACCCATGAGAAACATTCCACCTAGTTTAATTACTCATCGTTTAAAGTTGCTACGAGAGTTTTTTGACAGAGCGATCGGGTCGGCGCAGGCAGGCAGTTGCGAGAGAGCGACAAAAAACAAAAGACTGCGGAGCTTCGCATAAGAGACGTGCCAAGTACTTATAGAGTAGAAGACAACTTGACAGAATCTCGTCTAGCTCTGCGTTTCTTCTGAAATCTCTGCTGCACTGCCACTTTGCCGATTTCTTGATCTACGAGGATTTTAAGATGCCGCGTTGCTTGTTGAAGTGCATGATGCGCTACACACATCAGGACAGGTCCGATGATGGTGAGTACTCTGGTCGTTTTTTAGGAAAATTTAGAAGGATCTGTGATCGATTTTGTAGTTATGGATGCGCTTAAGTAACGCAGAAGATTAAGCTTACTGTCTAAGAACAATTATTGTGAATTTTATGGCCGATGCTAAGCTTCTGCTTGCGTTGTTGTAGTGACTCAATTCCGTGGTACTCTCGAGAGATGACGTGTTCTTTACGAAAGTATATGGGTCTTTTTTATGCTTTAATTATTAGTTACTCTTCAGTTTCTGTGAGGGAAGAGAAAATTGCGTAGTTTATTTTCCTGCGTAAAAACTATTGCTTTTAAGTTGATGAATTTGATTTCAGAAGTAGAATCGCCCGTGCAGCAAACACCAGTGACCAAGGAGCCTAAAAAGAAGAAAAGAAGGTGCAAGGAGTCACAAGGAAAGTTAGACAACATTTGGTCCTGGTCACATCTGCCTATTGTCACTCGATACAATTTTCAAAAAAATGAAAACATGCTATGGAATCCAGATTCATCTGGCAATGTAGATTACTTTATCAATAATAATAATAATCAGAAAAATGAAAATTCTTCTACCAGTGGTAGTGAAGATCAAACTGGTACTTACAATAACATTGCTAGTATTGAGCCTTCAGAAGTGCCTCGACTGCTAGAACTGAAGGAAAATCATCCTGTTCTTCAAAAAGAAAACATTTCAGAAGAAAATATACCAGCTCAGTTTTCACCTTTTCCAAAAAATATACAGCTACAAAATGTAGTTTCTATTATTTATTCACCCACCGATATGAAAGAAAATGAAGCTTTGAAGTCATGCGAAGAGGACAAAAGCTGTTCTGAAATTGAAGGTACTCCTAATCAAAAACGTAATAAGACAATGCATTTTTGTCCCTACTGTCACAAAAGCTTTGATCGTCCTTGGGTGCTGAAAGGACATTTACGTCTTCATACTGGTGAAAGACCATTTGGATGCCCAGTTTGTAACAAATCATTTGCCGATAGGTAAGCTAAATTTGAAATGAAAAAATATTTAATTTACTAAATCTGTATTACATGACTTACAGCAAACAATTTTTAATTTATAGATCTAACTTAAGAGCTCATCAGAGGACTAGAAATCACCATCAATGGCAATGGAGATGTGAAATTTGCTTAAAAGCTTTCTCTCAAAGACGTTATTTAGAGCGCCATTGTCCAGAGGCATGTCGCAAGTATAGAATATCACAGAAAAAAGATTGATAGAGCATCATGCAAGAACTCATTTTATTTATATGTGTGATATCTTGTTTATACGTTGTTTTGATTTAAAAACCTTTTTATCATATAATGATATAGTAATTGATTAAGAGTTTAAGTCATAATTTCAAATATAGAAATTTTGTAGTTTTATTTTTGTGCATAGTTGACTTGTATCATTGTTAGTAACTTAAAAAACATGTCTGTTTGTAAAAACTTGTTTATTATTCTAGTATTAATAACGTTTTTATAATTTTGATTATAATACAATTCTAATAATAGACTTATTTTTGAATAATAGTTAATGACATTTGCATATCCAAATGCTTATGTTAAAAACATATATATAGTTTGTAAAAGATATTGTGCTAACAATTTTCGATTTGTTTGTGTAAATCAAGTAATAATAATTTATTTGCATATGAAAACATTTCTTGATTTAAAATTGCTATTCCTACATTTACTATAAAATAACTAGTCCATTATGTTTAATTAATATTAGATTTTAGAAAAGTATTATAATATTTACAAATATTTAGTTTTTATTTAAATCTTTATTTTAAATTTAAATAATTTCGCGCCTATTTTTAAATAGTCCCTTTATTCAAAAACTTATTTACATATAAAAAATTTTAGTCTTAATTTTTGTCTATTTTTGTGTAAAAATTTATCAGACACAATAAAATTAAAGATTCAAAAACTTAGTATAAAAATCGAAAGGTAAAATAATAAATTTATATTAATGCAGAATCATCATGATGGTAAAAACCGCTAAGGCTGTCTCTCCAATCGAATTAACACGCCTGTGAGTAACTGAATTTTGGAAACAGCCATAAGGAGTGGGGGCAAATACCAACCATTAAGTATAAATTAAGCTCGCATCTTTAGTTGAATTATTTTCTTTTATAG
>UCOL01003261.1:0-20052 GCA_900474335.1 Ormyrus nitidulus | reverse complement strand
GCGATTTGGCGCAAAACTGCGCGTCGAGGAGTAAAAACAACAACAAAAAAAAAAAAAAAAAAAAAAAAAAACAGTGAAGGGAAGGGAAAAAGCCCCCCTCTCTCTCTCTCTCTCTCGGCATATTGCACGGTTATCGGCCGCTGTAAAAAAGACTCATAATGATAATGATCGTTGCGGGGAGGGAGGACGATGCTGCGCCGGAGAGTCGACGCGATTTGATGAGTCAGTAATTACTGCGCAATCGCGCGGGGAGAGAGAGAGAGAAGAGAGTTGGCAATTTCGATTATTCGAGTGATGCATTCAACGATCGTGCTCGAATAGCCCCTTTTTTTTCTATCTGCGGCTCTCGTTCTGCTTTCAAAAACTTTGCGAGCGCTGCGCGTCAAAGTTCAAAGGCTTGTCGTTGTATCGATCCAAGTTAGGTTTTTCTCTGTAATTACTTAAAAATAATCTTACGGTGATTTCATGAAATTTGCTGCGAGTTTGGCTGAAATGAAATATTTAATTGTTTAATTAATATTACGTGGGATAGTAATTAGTTATAAAGGGCGACTAACAATATCACTTGAAAGTAGTAAATATTATACAAATTCTAATCCTGGTACATTTATGTTACAGTCAGTAATATGTTCCACACTGCATTTTAAACGAAATTCTTAACAATTTAAGTAAGCAGAGGGATCAACATTAAATATTTACTTTAAATTATAAAATCTGACGATGAAATGTATCAGAATTCATTAAACGAAAATTTAAAAGCGAAATTTCAATTTCTCATACATTATCCGAAGTGTATCAAAGTAATGAGCCCATCGAAATATTATTTATCAGCCAGATTTGAGGCAAATAACTTTTGTGTAGAGAATCTTATCAAAGCATTTAATTTTTAAATGGATAATTTATAAATTAAAATAATTGGCATTGTCTGGTTTAAGCAGATCGATTATTACAAAAACGAAGGTATTTATAAAGCAAGTAAGAATACATTTTATAAAATCAATCAAAGTATTTCTATCGAACGACATGCAAAACCAAAAGCTCCACCACTCTACTCCAAAAGCAGAATTATTCAACAAAAAAAGAAAAGATTTCCCCAAACGCAAGAACGCAGTGCACCGTGAAAATCCCTGCCAACCCGGCGCTCTCCCCTCCCTCGTTCCGTGGAAAAGCAGGCTCGAAAAAAATAATCGTCCAGCGCGCGATAATTCCGCGGCGGCTCGCACGCAAACACAGTCGTTCCTCTTCCGTCCCTTTCTCCGGCTCTCGCGAGGCATAACAAGTCCACGCATCGACGCTCCTGTAATCTCGTTCGAGGGAGAGGGGGGGGGGGGGGGGACCCCACCCCTCTCCACCCCTGGAACAAGAGGGATAGCGTGCGCAGGCCAGTAGCAAACTGGATCCGGAAAATGCAGCGGCTCGCGCGCATTCGCCGACGCCGGGCGCTGCGCCTCGTGTCCGGCACAAATAGCCGTACGGCCGAATACATAAACAGGCTAGCGATCCGTGTCGCAGATAGGGGTAGTTACAGGAATCTATTGTGCGCTTCAAGAGCGAGCGCGGCCCCTTCCTCCGCCCTCCCCCCCCCTCTCCGAAGCTCGAACGAGCCTGTGCAAGCACCCGTGGGGATCGTCGAGCTATGGCTTTCTCTCTCTCTCTCTCTCTCTCTGCCTGCTGGACTGTCCGTTTTTCCTCGCGCTCTTGCTTTCTTCCTTTTTTTTTTTTTAATGTCGACACTTTTTTTCAGAAGCGATTTTCGGAAGCGGCTGGATGCCGATTTATTTGTAATGCTCGACGAAAAACTGTTTCGTGGACTGGTCTTATTTGTAATCGGTTATTGAAGTAAACGAGTTGATAACTGTGAAGGTGTTCACTAATTTAGTTCGGGTTGGGGAATTTTTAATAGTTAATTCGTATTTTATTTATAAACACTTAAACATTCAATTCGGTAAATGAAGTCTTTTTCATAAAATATTATTTAATATATCAAATATTTGACTCAATTATTCCTCGCCACTTCTATTATATAATCAAATTCTAATAATTTAAAAAGACAAAAATAAAGGTAATAATCGATATAAAACTCTGAATTCTCAATAAATCATTCTAGTAACTAAAAACAATGTACCTTTGCATATTTGATCGATAAAACCGTTCAAAATTTTACCGGATAGCTTTTGACATTGATTCAATTTGTAGATTTCGACAATAAATAGCAGCGTTCTCAAGACTCCAAGGACATAAAAACTGACGTGGACACCCCTGGCGCTACTCGTCAATACTGCCTGGGACGAAAAGATAACAACATGCTTTCCATTGTCAGCCGCGTATTCGCGACTTTAATGAATCCTTTCAGTCGACACTTGCAATCATTTATTGTGACTTTTTCATTCCATTGAATCCTGAAAGCACGCCCGAATCTTTCCTTTTTTTTCGATAGGCCAAGTGCTCTATACTTTTAGTCCTTTGACGCACCGCCATCCCGCTTTTTCCTCCCGATCCTGTATTTACCGAATGTAAAAGGTCCGATAAAAAAAAAAGCGCGGATCGAGCGCCGCGCAGCCTTTGAGTCCCCTTTTGACCCCGAAAATTCATACCCAAATAATCCCCCCCGCCGTTGCATTACAAACAAAATCAGCCGAAAAATCAAACGCACACTTGACTCCCTCCCCCGAGGAATGAGCTCGGAAAAGAAATCGATATCGCCGAGCCCATTACGCGAATTGAGCAAACATAAATTCCGAAATAGACAATAGAGATAGACGCGAGAGCGGAGCACAATGCCGCGGAGAGAGAGAGAGAGAGAAAGACGCAGTAGTAAAAGGCGCGCGCGTGCGCCACTTCCTGAGAGTAATGGGAATTCGGGCCGGTTCTCTCTCTCTCTCCCTCCCTTTAAAACGCACACGTGCAACACTGTAAATTCGTCGGCGTGCGACTCCGGAATCGAGCCTGCAATGCAGTGAAAAGGGACAATGGACGCGGCCGCGTCGGGCCTCATAGATTATGGCCTTTCCTAAAAAACGCAACAACAATCAGCGAGAGAAGCTGCCCGGCTGCGGTAATGAGATTTTTCGGGACGGCGTCCCCCACCCTCCCCCTTTGTCTGACGTACGAAATTTGTTTAGAAGTTAGAGGCTGCAGCTCGAGTAATTGAAATTGATGCGAGGCTGGCCGGGAAATTAGAGACTTAATTTTGATGAATTCCCTCTGTGTACACGTTCCTGTAGCTGCTGGCGGCCGCGATGTTCCTCCGCTTTGTCGGCCTGAGAGGAAATTAAGGATGCGCGTACGTCGGACGTTTTTAGGTACGTTAGCGAAACACAGAGGCGATAGGGAGGAATTAGCTGGATTTGGGCAACTCCGCCGCGCCGCGTTTCAAAGTGATTGATGAGCGGCTCTCCGTCTTGTTTCCCTCGCCGACGAGTCAAACGTTTTTCAAAAGTTTTCGGTCTCGCCGCGTGGAATTTTCAAAGCGCCGACAATTTCGTAAACTTGTTTCGGAGAATCGTCTAAAATATCTATTAATGACTGAGCGATATTAGCTTTCGCGTTATCAGAAAACCATTTCATTAGAATATATCGATCATTTTATCACTGCTGGCGCTGCGCCTGTTAATTTCCTAAATGTTCCGAATAGAGGTTCTCGATTCGGATATACATTACAAGGATTTAATGATTAGTTACGCTGTTCGAGTAAACGTTACAAGCTCTTATTACTGTTCGGTTTAATAACGTAAAATAATTTAAACAATTTTATTCTCTTTATAATATAGAGAAGTTATTCATTTCCAAACACTGCTTTTTCGAAGCGCCAAATTTCCGATTTAAAAACAAAATTGCCCAATCCACCGCTTTAAATTCCCGAATCCCGGCAAATCCGAAGAATTACCTTCCGCGCCATTAGCCGTCTCCGCGCGTCGAAAATTATGAATCGGTTCATCAGCGTCAAACCACAATTGCAGCGCGCGGCCTGCGTCGGCGCAAACCTTGTTAACATCGACGGCGGGGGCGCGCATCCGCGCTCGGTAATCATTAGCCAGTTCCACCCCCCAAAACATTAGACAGTATCCCATTACGCCGCGCGGGAGCATCGAGCCAAACCAGTTCACCGCGGATCAGGCGCGGGCAGCAACAACGAGAGCCCCTTTGCATCGTCATCCTCATCCTCTCTGCCGCGGCTCAAAGAAACATAATGCACAAAAGGGGAAATCGCGCGCGGGCCTAAGAGAGAGAGTGAGAGCAGCGCGCGGCGCTCGTTTGTGCGTGTTTACGCGCGCGGGGGCATATCTCGCGCTGCAACACAGCCGCGCCAATCAGAGCCGGAGCAGCCATTCCAGGCAGAAAGGCGCCGGATAATGACGTTTCGAAGCCCCGGCGTGTATCGAGCGCTGCTTGAAATGCACCCTGGGCATCCCGTACTTTCGTCCTCTATCCCTCTCTTGCGCCGAGGCATCGCAATTATGGCCCTTTAGCCGCCTACCCCCGATATTGCGCCCATTCTCCCTCCTCTGTCTCTCTCTCTCTCGGCGAGAGTCGTGCGTCCGGAGAGCTGGACGCCAGCTATGGAGATGCGATATGACCGCGGCGTAAACAGCGCGCGGTCGAGTCACGAGAGTTGGCGCCGGCAGAAAGCCGAATGGACCTGATTATTCGCGCGGCTGTTTGAAGACGGGTCCCGGACTCGACAAATTACGCATTCGGCCACGTTCCACGGACGCCGCGACTCTGTCGTTTTGCCGCGGCACCGGATTGCCGATTTATGCCGCCGGATTGCTGGCTAAATGGAGCTGCCGCGCTTTCAGGGGGCTTTTCAGGGCTCTTTGAATGGAGTGTATGGGGGAAGACCGAGTTTTTGGAGTGCTTGGACCACGGAGAAACGTTGATTTCAGTCGGGCTACTTGAGTTACGACGCAGAAATTAATACAATGTCTCTGTAATGATAATTGTTGGATTTATCGATCATCGCAGTGAGCTGAAAAGCCTAAGCTATATAATCGCCTTTCCATCTGGAAATGATTGTGTCTATGTAACAGAATAATCATGAAGTGGTTATTTGCGCGTTCTTGTTTTAATTTTAATTACGGTAAAGCGGGGGAAGATGCTATACTTAAGGAAAAAAGTGAAATAAATAACAATTCTTTGAAAGAAATTCCATTAATTGATAATAATAATTGAAATTTATGACGTGAAAGTGGCATCTTTCCCGCGCTGGTGTGGAAGATGCCACATACTCACAAACAAGATTTAACTTATATTAAACTTGAAAAATATAATTAGAAAAAATTATTTTCTTTCCTTCTAATGGTGGTGTTTTATTAAAGTTTATTAAATTATCTAATTAACGTCTCTTTTTTAACGATATTACAAACCAAAGCTTGAAGAATGATGTTTCGATTTGTTGCAAATTTTAGATCGAGAACTACTAGCTTGGACGCTGTTCGAAAGGAAACTGATAATTATGCTAAAATCCTGAAATATTTAGGCGACTGAATAAGAAAATCATAATAAACAAATCTATCAAGCACTTCTTGCGATTTGTTTAAAAACAAAAAAAATCTTGCGTTGTGGCGTCTTCCCCAAGCTGGCATCTTCCCCCGCTTTACCTTATTGAAAATCGTTGAGATCCTTCTCGGAATACTTAGGTGCCAAGCTCTTTAGATTTCTCAGTACAAATTATAATTAATTCCTCGAAGTGCATTCTAATTAGTCAAATTAATTAAGAAAAATCCCCATAAGAGATATTGCCATTAATTTTTAAAAATAATCATTAAAAATTTAGCAAAACACGGCGTTATTAGCCGTACTTAAATAAAATTTATTAACATCTCCGTCAACAGGCTTAAACGATCGAATTAAAATGCAAACTCAACGTCAGCATTCGGCTCCCACATAAACGCGCGTTTCGAAAATCACCCTCTCCTAATTACCCTAACGAATCAGAGTCCCTCAAAGCGGCCTCTCGAACCGCCCCGAAACAAAATAGGCAAGATTAAACGGCGCAGTGCAACTGCGCCAGGCAGCGGCGGTGTGCGTCCGCGGCCAAAGTTCAAAAGTCGAACTTGGACCTCCGTCGTCGAAGTAGTCGGCATAGGTGAGAAACTGCCAGCGCTCGAGCAACTTGTCGCTCTCTCGCCCCGTTTCTCCGAGCTCGGAAAACTTTCCAATTGACCACTTCCATCTCCCGAATTCAGCGTCTCCGTCTCCGGGAGAGAGGCCTCTCTCCCCTACTGGCCCGATTCTACCCTTTCGCGCCAGTTTGAGCCGTTTCCGGTGTCGTCCTGTTTTTCGAGCAATCTGCAAGCTGAATCGAGAGGAGGAGTAGCGAGGAGGCGGGATTAATTAATTAAGTAATGGAAGTATCTTTGAGTTGGACGCCGCTGGTTCCGGCGAGCTTTTCTTCTTGTTGACGGTTATTCCAAAAGGAGTCAGGCGCATGCTGCTTGATGCGCGAGGATTAATTCTCAGGATTTAGTTCACCTTTTGACCCAGTGTGCAATGTATTAAAGTAAATTGGTATATTTCTGGCGGTGCTACGCCCGGTTATTATTCTCGAGTTTTTATTTAAGATTATTTTTTGGAATATTCATCAGGACGGGATTAACATATGTCTTCATATATTCCGATTAAAATTTCCTTTTTTTTATTCCGAACAAAACTAAATTTTCTAATATATCAAAGACACATCTCTGATGAAGCTCGTGCACCCATAACATAAAATCTTGATTTCACTAAAAATTCTTCTAAATAAACAATGCTACAATTTCGAAAAAAAAGCAAGAAATAAACATCTTGGAACCGAAAATCGTTCCCCATCTTACCCCCAAAAAACCGATAACGAGCGAGCATCTCCCAAGTAGCTCTCCGCCGCCGTCGATCCGAGATTACTCCGCGAATAAAACAAGCGTCGATAATTAGGTCATCCCAGCAATTGAGCTCCATCCGGCAGTCGCCGCCAGTAGTAGGCACGTGCACCGGAGAGCAGGCGGCCGGATCGACATTCACACGGCGGGAGATCAGCAGTAGCGGCCTCCGACTGGCACTCGTTACGCCCCGCGGCCGGATCGATTCAGCCGTCGCTCGTCGTGTGCGGAGGGCGGCCGGGGCCTCGCGCCTCCAGCAGCAGCAGCAGCAGCAGCAGCCGGCGGCGGCGGCGGCGGCGGCGGCGGCGGCACACACAGTGGAAATGGAGTGTACAGACCGCGGGACCCGCGGCTACTATGCCAGACACGCATCTCGGAAATGCCGGGCGCGACGAGGCGACCGTCTTTGTCCGTCCGCCTTGAGAGAGAGAGAGGGAGGGAGAGCGGCATTCCGGGCGCGCGGCCGTAGCGCGCGGCGATGTGTGTGCGGCCGGGGCTGCGATGCGTATTATGCGACGCTACCGTGGGGCTCCTGCTGCTGCCGCTGCTGATGCTGGAGCTGCTACTGGCTGCTGGTTTGCTCGGCCGGGACACTTGGAGGTGTCATCGTGCGGTTCACGGGTTCGGGCTTTTAATGCGGGCCTTATAGCGGCGGTCATTTCCGCGAGAGTGGATCGGACGGTGAGTAAAAGGAGTCGTAATTCAGACGTTCCGAGGGGGGTTACGAGTT
This sequence comes from Ormyrus nitidulus, assembly GCA_900474335.1. Taxonomy (NCBI): domain Eukaryota; kingdom Metazoa; phylum Arthropoda; class Insecta; order Hymenoptera; family Ormyridae; genus Ormyrus; species Ormyrus nitidulus. The sequence goes on along the minus strand of UCOL01003261.1, from coordinate 12,465 downwards.
GATTATTTCGGGGGGAATCTTTTTTTGGGGGGGAAAGGTACTAAACGCGATGGATGTAAATTTTATTTGTGTATTAGCGACTGGGATATAGAGCAGTGTGCAATTTAAAAAAAATTAAAGCGAGAATTTCAAGGAGAAAATAAATTGAGCGGAATTGTTAATCTGCGATTTTTCAGTGGGGAATTAATGTTTTTAAAATTTTTTAATAGACGTAAATCGCTAAAAGTTACATACTGAACTTTTTTATTGAAATTCCAAAGCTTATTAAAAACGAAACTCGCAACAAATAATTTTTAGCTCTTCAACCGATCCTAAACAATTTCGTTCGCGCAAAGTAACTTGAAAAAACAAAATCGCTTCGACAAACAATTCCACCCGAAGCAATTAAGCAGGATATTTTCATAAAAAAAAAGTCAAAAGCACTCTCATGAATTGAAACCGCTCCCAATCGATTTTACGAGTTTTCGTTGCCGCGGCCTTTATCAGATTTGCTCAACGCAAAAATAACGGCAAATCAAAAAAAAGAAAGAAAAAAAACGATCGATTAGCAGGAGCGACTCCCGCGCTAATGTAACTTTTCATTAAATCGCGGAAATAAACAAAGGAACGCGAGCGGCGAACACCGAAAAATAAATACCGAGGCGATGCGCTTACGCGCCGCACATTACATAAACAGAGAGAGAGAGAGAGTGTCGGAGAACGGCTCAAAGCAATTAGCCCTCGACCGATTCGTGCGCGCAAACAAAGAGCGCAAAAATTTCCGATGCAAGTTTGCATAATCTCCGGATGGAGTGGAAAATCGCGGCGGCGCTCATTTCGGATGAAAAAAACGAGGCCGCCGGCCGTGCGACTTTTTTGCGCTTTACGGCGGCGTGACTGCATTAGCTATCGTTTATCTACCGGCGATTGCAAATTGAACGACTGATGTTTTGAAACTTTAATTTTCTTTCATTTTATTGCAACAGATTTTTAAAAATTTCTTGGCCGAAAGAGAACACGTTCTCGAATTTTCCATAACAAAAGCCTTATATATGCCGGAGCCTAAAAGCTTATCCACGCATAATTACACCGATATCTCACGCGATAATTAGAAAGGCTATCTCCTCGTCGAGAAGGGCGGCAATCCCCGCGTCGATTGATCCTCCCGGTAAAACTTATTCCTCGGTAATCAGCAGCTCTTTCTCTTCGACCGAAATCCTCGTCGCTTCCACCCCCTCTGACATATTCGTTACCCGGCTAATGCGCTTCCCGATACCCGCATATATTCGTCTTCGACTGTCGCGCCCGGAATTCCTCTTAACGAAGTCCTCGATCCCCGGCGAAAAGCGCTCTCGATCCATCTCGCGCTCCTCTCGATGCCGGGGCGCGAGTTTTCGAGGCCAAAAGAGAGAGAGAGAGAGAGAGAGAGCAAGAAGCGGCGAGGTAACGGCAGCTCGCTTATTTATGACTGGAGGCGGGCTGCTGCCGGCAGGGGGCATTAAAGAGTTGTGGGCACTTTAACGGGTAATATCGTTGCTATGGGCTAATTAAGTTGAAGTTTGCGCTCGGGCGCGTTTCGAAACTCCCTGAATTCGTTTGCGGCGCGTAACTTTAATTAAATCACTCCACTGTGCCGGTCGAAAATTATTCGCGAATGAAAATGTTTGCGCGCGGCTCCGTCGGCTGTTTGGCGCAGTTTTATCGGGCTTTCGGGTGGGGGTGGCTGGATTTTTGTTTCTTTTTTCAATGTAATTCGATCGTCGCATTTTTTTAAATCTTTGCTGACCGAGATTCGAGAGTTATTATTTACTAGAGATCGTTAAAAGCGATATGCTTTTTGTCAAAATTTATCCAATGCTCGCTGGATTTTGGGATTTTGTTTTATTTTAAATTTCAAAGGATATTATATATATTTTAAAAGGTATTTTTATTACGGATATATTTTGTTTGGCGAGGAATCCGAATATTGCTTTCAAAGTAAAAATGGTTATCAAAGTATTACATTCCAGCGTAAATTGTCGCGAAAAAAACGTGCATTCGCGTAAATTTCGCCTGAAAACAATTCGGCTCAATACAACAGAATCGGCGAGTCCGAAAACGTTATTACACGGAATTATTATTTTTGCGTTTTTTAACTTTTGTTATATTTTCATGACGAATTTTAACGAAATTCCGGAAAATTATTCACTCCGAAATGAATAAATTCGCACGGTGAACTTTTATTCGTAAATTAATTTAGTTAAATCCTCTATAAACTCAATTGAATTCACTCATTCGCGCAAGTATCTAATAAAAACTAACGAATATCTTTCTGATTCCAGGTGAGTTTCCAGACCGTTGAAAGAACGTAAGTCATCAAAATTGCTCGTTGCAACCTCTCAAAACCCGCACAAAGAAAACCTGCACGATAATCGCGTAAAATCGATGTATCACCTACATTCCCACCACCCCCCGGAAAGAGGCCTCGTCACGCGCAAAAACCGGCGCGTCGATGTTCACCGAGGCAGCTCGCGAGTCCATCGCCGTGAAAATGCCAACAAAGTACCTCCGTCCGGCTTTTTCTTGCGCTCGGGCTCCGTAAACAATGCGGAATCCCGGCGCGAGCTCGTGGAAAAAAAGGTGTCGATTCGGAAGCGTCAGCGGTGACGGCGCGAAATAAAGAGTCACCGCGTCGCGCCGCCGCGGGGAACAGCGGACTCATTACGCGCGCGAACTATCAATCATGCGCCTTTTTTGCATAAACCGCCGGGAAAAGGCAGCTGCGCGAGGCCCGTCAGTCAGCATTAAGAGCCGCGAAAAGTATGTGTACGGGCGTCATATCGGCCCTGTCTCCGGACTCTCGAATCTTCGACGTGCCATTACTTTGGCCCCCGAAACGAGAGACAGCCTCTCAATAAGGGGGAAGTGGGCGGATAAGAGCGGAGCGTGGCGGCGTCGACGGTATACCCCGACAGCTTCGACGAAGGATTACCGCGCGCGTCTATTTGTCTTTATTTTCATTTCCACCCTTTTTTTTTCATCGGGAGATGGGCTGCGGATGCTGGGGTGCGATAAGGTTCATAAGAGGCTTTGGGCAGGGCTTTTGTTGTTGGCTCGTCATTAAAAGTATTTGCAGAAGCGAATCCGAGGGTGTAATCTGCAGAGGCTCTGGTGGTTAAATGTTGCCCAGTAGATTTTACATCTATTTCGATTAAATTAGTTCGTACTCGTATAAAAGAGGCACAACCGAGACGCGCCAAAGGCCCTAAGGGCTAAATGCAAAAATCACATGAATTTTCGATGCAATCTCTTGCTAGTCGGCCACTGCTCGCTTTATCCTCATTCCCATCCCATCGCTCTTCATTATCTCACTACCTTTCCCTCTCCGGCGAGCTATTTTTTCTTCGGCGTCTTGACGCACCCTCGCCGCGACTCCCATTCTGCTTCCTCTCCCTCGCGCGGCGGCGTCCCGGCATACGCGCGCTGCATTGTCTGCCGTTCGCGCAATGGCGCTTTACGGCGGAGACACGTCTGTCATATGCAATAACGTAAGATAACGGATGGTTTATGGCGGCACGTCTCTCTCTCTCTCTCTCTCTCTCGCTCCCGCGGAACCCTTTCACCCTTCGCCTGCACCGCGGCAATCTCGCGTTTCGCCGCTGCTTTGCCGCAGCGGCGGCGGCGACCGCACGCCGTGAGGTGAGACGCATCGATAGTTCGCGCGCGCCGCCACCGCCGCCTGTGCGCCCCGTTGGCAAGAGAGGCGAGAGGGATGGCTAAACATAACCGTAAATTTTATTTCGAGCTCGCGCCCCCGCGGCCGTTGATCTGCGAGCTTCGGAGAATGATCGCCGCGGTCGTCCGTCTCCTCTCTCTCTCTCTCTCTCTCTCTCTTTCCCTTCGGTGGGCCAGCTCCCCCCGCCGCCATTATTATCGAGGTGTTTCTGGACGAAGTATTTTTTTTTTTTTTTTTTTTCGAAGGGCTTTTCGACAGAGCCGCGATACGTTTTGGATTTTACGCGATGGTTTTGGGAGAGCTGGCTTTTGCCGCTGCGACTTTGGGCGATAAACTTTTTTTAGAGCCGCGCGGGGGCTAGTTGGCAGTTTCAACTTTATTACTTTTTTTTAAATGTATAGTTTTAAGGATTTAAGGTATTTGCGTGTGGTTCTGGGGTAGTGGGGTAGCGATCTTTTGTAGCGTAAAAGTTAGCTGAGTATAGGAAAAAGTAATAATAAGCGAGTTTATTACTATTTTTAATGTCAATTACGCAGAAATCCGTATTGGTCAACTGTCTCGTTATAATCTTTATAGAAACTGACGTGCGGAAAAAATGAAGAATTTTATTAAAGATATTCTACGTCTGTATTATATTTACGTACTACGTCGTATATTTAGGTTATATCGTTAACATTTTTTTAATGTCAATGAAGCATTTCTTTTTTTGTAATTTGCATACAATAAGAGACTTTCGACTCTTTAAAAACCAAAATATCCAGGTCACTTTGCAAAATTATTATAAAAATATCAGAATCAGCTCAAACTGTATCTAGAAGAAATCCAACACCTTCAACAGTACTTAACTTGACGTATAAAGTTAAATCCAAACAACTGCACTACGAAAAGATAACTACAAAAATAACGCTTGAAATTCCCTCTTCCAAATATAAAATTGCGGCAAAGTTTATAATCTCTCCAAGTCAGTCATAATCCGCGGAACTAATAAGATTACCGGCAAAGCCACGGGAATAAAGCTCAACAAAAAAGCGGCACTTTAAACAAGAATCAATAGTCACCCATTCGTATTTCAAGCCCCGGCCATATATATACGCTATACCGCAGACTGCTTTTATTTTCATAGCATTACACACGAAGCATCCCCGGTACCGAGCAACGAACCCAATTATCGCGATCGCGAAATTCCATACCCGATCCACGTACTCGTATTTCGCCTCGTCCGAGAACACAATCCGCCCCCCTCCCCCCCACTCCCTCTACGCGAGGCGACCGATCGTGCATTCGACATGCGCGAGCGTCCTAAAAGAATAAGGAGGCCCGAGATTTACGGCGACGATGACACGCGAAAAAGGCATCGCCGAGAGAGCGGCCGGGTGAATCGACGATTTCAGGGGGGGAGTTGGAGGGAAAGCAAGTCGAGCGTGCCAGGCAGTATTGGCCGCAGTGGCGAAGATGCGCGCGGCTAAGCAAAGCGAGGCCGCGCCGGGAAACGGCGAGTTTCTACTTTTCCGAGGGGAGACGGATCGATCGGATAAACTTTTTATGCTTAATCGATGGACTGCGACTAGGATTTTAGGAGGCGTTCGCTCCGAGAGCACTAAATGCTGGATGGGCCTCTCAAAATTTTCAACTTGGCGAATGAGGCCGTATTAGCGTAGTATAAATTTCATATGAAAAGTTTTTAGCATTTTTTTTTTAAAGATCTCTCCAAGAGAAGTTTAGCGTGCGCGGTTCAAGTGTTTTAAAGATTTGATTACTACGAGCAAAATTAATGGAAAGACTTCCGTAAAGATTTATAGTACGGAGTCACTTAACATGAACTTTGTTCGAAAACTACTAGGTTTATACACAGTTCTGAATATGTTTGCGAAATTTAGTTCCTTAAATAAATCTATCTGCGTACGTGCAAGCAGAATGTAATTTTCTTTTTCCAATACAACTCTTTCCAATCGTACCTCCTAAAATAATATTTCACATGCTAATTATTACTACCCGCCGCTCAAATCCGGCCAAGCGTTATTTTTCCAAAAAGCTGCCTCCTCACCCCGGCGGAGGCAGCACTTGACGCTGAAAACTCGGGCAATTCCCGGCCCGAGACTCCCCAATCTTCCCGGCTCTGATTACGAACTAGGAGCTCTTGCAATAGTCACCGCTCGCGCGAGATAGACTGCCAGATATACAGTATCGCAAGTGGGAGGGAGATTGAAAGGAATCCAGCAAGTCCGGAGCTCTCTCTCTCTCTCTCGCTATCTGCTCGTCCTCATCAGCTCTGCTGCTCGTGCGAGGTGAGAGGGGGGGTGGGGGGAGAGCAGGGCGACAGTGCTCCCGCAGCAATTACTTTCGCAATAGTCGCAGCGGAGATGACGTCGCTCGTCCATTGTTCCAACCTGGCGATTAGGTGTGTTCCGGCCTTATCGCTGGCCCGGGGTGTTTCGCCTACCGCGTCCACACCTCAGACCGTTCCCGACCGCCCGCCCCCCACACCCCTTTTACACCCCTTTGTTTCGGCCCGCCGCGCGCCTTTGGACAATGCTCGCGCGCGCGCGCATACGTAAGTGGCCCCGAGGTGTTTTTACGGGCGCCGGCGCGGAAAGTTTTGAGTTATTCGTCACTTTTTCGGAGCTGCTTTCACGGAGGTGTATTAATCTCTGGCTCAAGGGTGTTGGAACCGGTAAAAAAAGAGGGGATCACTTCGCTCTGGTTCACTTTATTGCGGAATATCACAGAAATTGTTTTAATGTCACAGAAAAGTTTCAAAATTTGAATGATTGAATTTGAATATTATTCGTGCAATCTAATTTAGCATTAGCTTATAAAATTACTTTATCTGTCTCTGTCTAATAAAGTTGTAATCGTTCAAAATCTGATATGGAAACGCCATCCCTTAGTTGACGCAGATTCAGAAATAACCGCAATTGATAGAGATAATTGACTTCTTTTGTCCTCCCTATTATCTTTTAAAAAAGCAACTTTTCCCATGATTTTCTTTAAACGATCAGCTCGCATAAAAATACTTTTAAACAAAGCACATCAGACGCACACGCGCATCTGCCCAACAATTCGCAGCCCATCTGCAACAGAACCTAAAACTCACAGACCATCCGTCACATTAATTAAAATGACTGTCGCGTACTCGCGTTTGCGCATAATAGCTCGTGCATGTGGGCAAGTGCGCGTGCAGGTGTTGGTGTTTCAGGGTCTTTGGAGCAGCGTCGGTGGGCTGGCAACACGAGCGCCGTCTGAATTTGGACAAGCAATGCTGTAGTGCCGGGCTTGCACTATCGCATCGCCTCCAATTGCAATGGAATCGGCCATGCAGCAACGGCTGTCTCCTCCTCCTCCCCCCGTCGCCCCATCCATCTTGTTCTCTCTAATTCAGTAATTCAGTCCCTCTCTCCGCGCCGAGCCTTTAATGACGACGTCTCTAAGGAGTAAGCGCCGAGCTGCACAATCCTAAATGGACCTTTTGCGCCGGGGCTTAATTGAATTTTCGACGATTTTATTTCAAAGGGTTACCGAGGGGGAGGAGGGAGAGAGAGAGAGAGAGACCGGAATGCACTGACCACTCGAATGCGACCCTTACGCTCCCCCGCTTTTTATTATTCGCCGCGGTTTTGTCCTTAGCCGCGTTAACCTGCACGCTGGCTGCGCTCGTTTTAATTTAGCTCGAGTGCCCCCCGGAGTCTGATCGAAGGCTTAGCGCCACTACTTGACTTCGAAACGAGCCCCGATTGTTGTACTTTCTGAGTGACGTTAATCAATTTCTATCGCCGGAACGCCGCTTTAATAAGTTTCAATAAATACCTTCGTTTTTTTGAATTTTTGAAAATTCTAATCGAACCAGATTGAGAATTGACATATCTTCAACTGACCGGAATCGTTTTCAAAACTAAATCTAAAAGAATTAACAAACTTCCAATAGCAGAGATAATTCCTTTTCACAATAGATTGCTTTTTTAAAACTTGAATAAAAGCAATAACCGACAGAATTCAATAAGCAGAAAGCTCCTCCGGAGCTTTTTGTTATAAGAAAACGGTAAATAACCGAGAGCGACTCACTTTATGCGACTGGACCTTCCAACGAAACAAGACCCTTTATTACATAAATATTCATTTATTCTTTCGATTTCGCTCTTGGCAGACATTTCCACCTTCGCTTTATTCCCCGCCAGCTATGCGAAGGGACTCGAACCTCTTGTCTTGCCTGCCGTCGAACCGCCACCCTCAAGAGTGACAATACGACGAATTACCAATGACGAAAAAGGATTGATTCGATTGTCCGAAGCAACCACTGGAAAACGACTTATATGGCCGCCTCTTGGGGACTCTATTTTTCTTCGTTCCTTTTTCTCGATTTTGCGTTATCGATTTCTCCGTGATGAAATAAAGTCGGATATTAAATTATACTTACAAATTCAAATAGATGGAATAACCTGTTGGCTTCTTTCAAATTGTATTTCATTTTAAATGCAGTTATTAGTTGTTTATTGAATTACTAGAAAACTAGTTATCATTTTTATATAATCACTAGAAATAACAAGTTAAAAACCAATAATATATTTGAACCAAAAATAGAATTTCATTTTTATGAGCATACAATTATGAATATTCAAGCAAATGCAGTTATTAGTTGTTTATTGAATTACTAGAAAACTAGTTATCATTTTTATGTAATTACTAGAAATAACAATTTAAAAGCAATATATTTGAACCAAAAATAGAATGTCATTTTTATGAGCATACATTTATGAATATTCAAGCAGCGGTACACAATATTGGCATCTACTAGTCGCAGCGAAGCAAAAAATTCAATAATTCAAATTTACCACGAGAATTATCAGCGCAATTAACGGTAAAAATAATTCTCCCGAAATCTCGCATCGCCGCGGCAAGCATAACGCATCCATCCCTGCAATTTCCATCCGTAATGTCCATGAAAAATTATTCGAAACGCGCATTACCCATTCGAATGATCGCCAGCTCCAAAATTCCAAAATAATTACCCTGATAAAACGACTTCATACTCCCGCTCCCCCCCCATCGAAACGGTAAAATAATGGACGAACTCGCGGAGGGCAATCATTCGCACGCGCAGACTCGCACCTGCATGTGTACACACGTGCAAGCATTGAGTGCGCACTAAAATCATAATTGCGTTAAACAGCAGCAGTAGCGCGGCAGCGCGACGGCGACGGCGTCAGCCCGCGAATTTACGCCCGATCGTAAACGCGCCTTAAAGTCTATCCGACGCGCGGAACTTCCGCGAATATGAATTGCCAATTTTCCTCCCGATATATATATTTTGCGCAGGCGCAAACCAGCGCGTACTCGAAGAAATAACTTGCCCATGATCGCTAAACTATATACCTGCGCCCCCCCCCCCTGCCTCCTGCCAACTCTCGATCTTACCCGTTAAAACTAAGTGCCCTTACCGGAGTACGTATAGCGTCTCTATCTTGGCTGTTTGTGCGTGGATTATGGGCTGCGCGCTTGAGAAAGTGGTTGAAAAAAGTGACTGGCTTCAGCCTCCGTGTAAGTTGCGTTTTGAATTTTTTCGCGAAAGTTTAATAAAGAGGAGAGTACTTATAATTCTTCTAAATTAACAATTAAACTAATCTGATGTGCTGCAAATTTCAACTACCGCACTGCTTGTTAAACAGAAACGCTCAACAAAATGTTTAAAAGGACCCTTTAAAATATTCAGCGCCGCTCAAATCAATCCCACGGCCCGTGTAAAACTTAACGAGCCGTGCTTCTAATATGAAAATCCAGGAGCAGTTATTTTTGCGCTGCAAGTGCAGCTCCACAATCCCGGCCGCGAAGCGACAAAAGAGCGGAAGCCAAAGGGAGACGCAGCGGCGACCGAGTCGTCGAACGACGGCAGCAGCGACGCGCGTGCGGATACGTAAGTTTACGAGCATCCGTTAACGCACTGCGCCTCGTCGTAAAACGCGCGGGACACGTAGCTGTACGCGCGATGCATATTGCCAAAGGCCGCTCGAGAGATTACGCGCGCTAATTAGTTTATCCGGGCGCGATTCGCCTAAATGCGCAGCCGATTCCACGGGATTCCGCGCATTAATCATCGACGGCGCGGAGGGAGAGAGAGGGGGGGGGGAGAGTCGATCGGCCAATTAGCCTTTTCGAAATCGCGAGCCTGCGCCCAGCCGGAAGGACACGAGGAACATTAATTAAGTGCCTGCATGTCTGAGCTTTTTTGGAAAAGGTGCCGCGTGCGACTGGAGGGGAGTTTTTTCATCGCGGATTCATTGTTTGGGGAGGGCTATAATTAGTAATTAATATGGAAGAGTAGTTTTTATTTTGAAAAAGGGAAATGAGCAAACGCTTTTTTTATAAAGATTTATTGGACAATGTCCTATTCTAGTAACTTTTAATTATTGATTACCAATTATTGTAATGCAGTTTTTAATTAACGAAATGCTTAAGGGGGGGAGGGGGGGGGAGGGTCTAGAACATGAAAAAAAGGGTTTTTTTGTGAATTCTTTTTTGAAGCAATGGTAAGAATTGGTGGTCCAAAAAAGGTGATTTGCGGTGAATACGATAACTCATCAACAGATTATCTGCAACCCAAAAATCGAGTATATATGGTTAAAAATACATTTTTACCAGACCCAGACATTTTGTAGCTATATTTCGGTAAAAGAAAAAGAAAAACATTGGGATTCTAGTATTTTATATTTTAAAAAAGTGTGCCAAATTTTTTATGAGTCGGTTGAATAGTCTTTACAGGAGAGTGTTCACCGAGTTCGAAAAAGACAGTTTCGAGAAAAACGCGTTTAAAGTTTTACACGTAGAAAAAATCAACTTACACTGAATCATCGATCCCAGGGCCATAAAGTAAGTTGCCTTGCAGCTGCTGCAATATTCAGGGCATCTTTTTGTTCTTGACGACGACGAATCGGATTCGTCAGACCATACCCCCACCCCTCCTTAAGCTGATATAGATTAAAGCTTGGATACATTAAATCAAGAGTTAATTGTTAACAATCTATTGGAGTTCAATAAACTCACCGAAGAATGCTAAAAAAAGTTTTAAAGTACATTAACTTCAAATAAGTACACAGGAAAAACCGAAATTGCAGCCAGCCGCTAATCAAATTGTTAATTATACCGCGCATTCGTAAGCATATGGATTTTCAGAACATCCGAAGCGAGTAAACCATGAGTCTGGCAAATTGATATTGAATAATTGATTACGCTGCATTTTCGGACTAACGACGCAGCTTTTACGGATTTACGGCGGTGATTTCCGGAAATCCCGATTTTCCTTACATGGCTTAAAACTGGTTTTAATTAAAAAATACAAGCTTTTAATTTCGCAGCTCAACGGAAGAGGGTATCTAATTTAATAGAAGCCGGGATTAAATTATAAAAGCAAAAATGGTGATGAATAAAAATCTTCCTAGCGATAAATAGAAGAATAAAATTGAGCTAAACAAAGTACCGTAAAAAGAAAAAGAAAACGAAAGATAAATAGAACCAATTAATTAAGAAGAATAAGACTCAGCTGCAAAAAGAGCGTAAAAAAATGCTCTAATGAAACGCCAAAAAGTAAGATATAGGATAGAAGATAAAATTTATTCGCTAAAAGAGCGTAATGAGTTTAAACACTTTAAATTGATTTAAAAAAGTTCATTCTACTTTGCAGCTACAACCAATTTAAATAAAGTTTTTCTTTTTTCGATTCCATTTAAATAAACATCACTTACAATTACCACCACCTTGAAAGCAGGGTAATAAAAACCTCCGCGCAAGAATCCCTTCTTACAAACGAAATAAACCCCGGAATAAGTAAGCGCATTTAAAACTAAAAGTACGTTCCCGACTCATCGAACAAGAGCTAACTACTTTGGAAATGAAAGAAAGGAGCTCGAATTCCTCATCGAAGCATTTAGCGAGCGCTGGCAGTCGTTGGCTGAGCCTCGGCAACATTATCTCCGCGGGGTTGAATATTCGTTGAAACCTCAGGCCAAAATGGAAATAGAAACGACGAAGCCCCGGAGCCGCACTGGGAGAATCGCGCGCAAGCCGAGCCAACGAAATCTCGCAAATGGAGACGGTCGATCAATTATCAATTACCGCAATATCGCGGCCCGCGCGCGCCTAGCTTAAGCCGGCGTAATTTGATTTTCCGAGGGCGCGCCTCTCCCCGCGTAAACGCAATTGCCGTGTGTACGTGCCCGGCTCTAAGAGGCGGGCTTGTAATTGCGCGATCATTAAATCGTTCCGGACTTTTTAACTTACGCCCCGCGCTCGATCTTTTTTTTTTATCCGCGGAGAGCAATTTTCGGAAAGTGAAAATGCGGGGGAAATTAGGCGGAAGAGGATGATGAGGTCACGTGGCTGAGGGGGGTCCGTTCAATGCGAAAGTTTGGGTATTCATGGCGATGAACGTCTTGGGGTGGCCTTGATTTCTTTTGTATTTGATCCCGCGTCCTTTCCCTTTGTCGCGGTGTCTCAATAACGTATACAAGTCATTTTGAAGGGCTGTTTCTTTTTTTTTTTATTTCTTAATTAAGGGGTTCTTAATTAGGTACATTTAGAAGACGAAAAAACACGCTTTTTTGGGATTTTTTTTTAACAACGGGTTTTATTATTTATAAAAAAATGTTCTTGAATTTAAATTATCATTATCCAAAGAAGTTACATAAATTTTTTTGAATGATACTAGCAAAAAATAACAGAGTTATAATAAATCTCGCAGAGGTCCAAACAAAAGGTGTTTTGCGGTGTGCAGCAGAACTCAAGAC
>UCOL01003260.1:0-20010 GCA_900474335.1 Ormyrus nitidulus | reverse complement strand
AGCACATATAACTTTTCAACTGTTAATTGTAGAGTATCTTAACCCCCGGCATTTGAAAGCTGAGATCAAATTCTATCGATTAAAAAAAAAGACATCCAGAAATCTTTATTTGTTCAAAAGTTATAGCTAAATAAAAATTTGTAATAAAAAAAGCTAAAATTACGCCAATGAATTTTTGTGGATTTTTTTTATGCTACTTTAATGGTCATTTTTTGTTCGACCGTAACTTCTGAACAAATGAAGATTTTTTGATGTCTTTTTTTTTTTAATCGATAGCATTTGGCCTCACCTTTCAAATGTTGGGAATTAAAATACTCTATAATTAGTTATACTCTATAATTAGTACTCTATAATTAGTTGAAAAGTTATATGTGCTTGAACAAAAATCGATTTTTCTTAGCTTTTCGCTAAAAGAGCTCATAACTTTTAAAAAATCGAGCGTTAGGCAGAACGCACGCGGCTTCTTTCATGTTTTAACATTAGAAAACATATCCCAAAATTCGAACAAAATCTGTGACCCAAACAAATGAGACTCTCCTGGTTAGTGTGTACAATTCATTGTGTGAGGAATATTCATTCTTTGTGTAGAAAGTTAGAGTGTGCAATAATATATTTTTTATATGAATTAATATTATATTATTTGAGGTGTTCAAGTTAAAACACATTGTGCAAAATAATTTTCATACAATAATTTATGTTAAATTAAATTGTGTATAATACGTTAGTAATCTAATGAAACTAAAGCTGAAGGAAACATTTTTATTCAATTTTTATGAACCTGCGGTGACCCGAAAAAAATTTTTTTGGAATAAATAAATTCGGCTTTCTTATTTTCTTAGAAGAATACGTAGAAATAATAAATAAAGCCACCAAAGTGGCCTCCTGTGCCTCAAATGAAATTTTCTTATATGGGGCCTATGAATTTTTTATATTCTTTCAAGATGAGAATGCAATAAAACCAGTATTCTATTACCTTTCTTTACTATTACTTGTAGCAGAACAATTGGTATAAAATACTTGAAAAAGGTTGCCTTCGGTAATGCTGAATATTGATGCTTCTTTCTAAGAACCTTTGATAAAGTATTTACTAAGTTATATTATTATCGAAAATTGCATCAATCTCTTTTATCAATAACGAGAATCATCGACTTTCAATGGTGGAATATATTTATCAGTATCACACTTGATTAAACACACTTTTAACCAGGATTACAACTCATCAAATGTATTTTGCCTTTGAAAATAAAACGCACAAAAAAAGATTAATAGCTTTTTAACGTCAGGATTCTTTAGAAAAACATAAAAGTAAGATATCACGTCTTTAACGTCAAATTTTTACATGCGTTTCCTTTTACTATAATGCCGAAATGTGACGTCGCCACTACGAGGGTTAGCTTTTGATTTTTCCTCGGGAGATGGAAGGGCGATTACACAAAAGAACGAAATTTCGCGGAAGAAATTCAATCAATGGGACAGGACTTCCATTGTACTCGCCCTTCTTCAAAGTACAGTACTTTGTGAAATGTCAGTTATATATTTCCCTTCGGCTCCCTCAAAGAATTTTTATTTTATCTTAGCCGCTGCTACGTGATCCAGATAATTATATGACGTTGTACAATCGAATGTTTTTCTCGTGTTTTTCACAAGTCCGGCGATAATTTTATTTATTTATTTATTTATTTATTTAAAACCAGAGTAAAGCACAATAAAATTACAGAGTAATTCTATTACATATAAATTACATTACATAAGTAATCCAGCAGAGGCAAATTTCCTGTGCGCTGATCTGATAAAAGTTGTAAGTTACTTAAAAGTAACTTAGAACTTGCGAACAAATTTGAAAAAAGATTCGTTTTTTATTAATACTACTTTCCTAGTTATAAGTTTAAGTAGGAATTCTGAACTATTAAAAAATTGAACAGAATTTAAACATAAACTATTATTAATTTCAGCCTTATGAGATCGGCGAACCAAACCAAACGAAATTTTTCTGGACATAATAATTTCATACCCTGTATACTATTTATTATTATAATTGCAATTTATTATTATTATCCATTAGTTTATTTAAAATGAGATCTAACACTTTCGAATACATTATTTAAAATCTCTTCTTTTTCACCTAAAATATGCATTCCTACTCAATACAACTATAAAATTCATAAAAAAAATCACATCGCATCAAATCTCTCTCCAATGTTGAACCCTCCCCCTTCAGCCTATAATTTGACCCACAAAACAAAACTCGACCCACCACCCCCCTTCCAAAAACCCTATTCCGCAACGCAGCAACCGCGACCCCCTAATTACCCAACAAATTCGCGAAACAGCTCCCCGAGCGCGCGACTCGCAGTTTTTCAGCCCTCTCGCCGCGCGCCCATAACATTAGATCGCGTCGTATGAACTTGTCGGCCATCCAGCCGCGATCTTTATTACCGGAGGGGGAGAAGGGCGTAACGTCGACACGCACCAACTCGCCGGAATGAACTGAACGCGCGCGCGCGCGGCTGCGCGGGAATTTTTAATAACCACGACACCAACCCCGACGCCCATCCGGCGTTCAGCGTGTAAAAAAATCACTCGCCGAGATGACGGCCTGCTTTTTTTTCCAAGTACATTCCGCTCTTCGCCCTTCGGGGAGAGAAAGAGCCGAGAGAGAGGCGTTAATCCTCTTGCGCAAAGCGCGATACTTAGACGCGCTTATGAGTCCGCTCGGCGTTAAATTAAAAGTTTACACGTCGCGAACGATTCGAGCGGGAGTTTTACCGGAGAGGCTAAATCCCGCCGGTTTTCGACAAAGGAGGAAGGTCGGAGGAGGAGGCTTGTAGTTATCGTTTGGTAATTTTTGCCGGAGAGCTACGGTCCGCCCAGCGTGTTTACATATTTATGGAAGTAAAAAGCAGGGGCCGCCACGGGTTCGGATGCTTTATTTGCGCCGTAAAAATGAGTGTTTGCGTAATAAAAAGGCCGTAAAGTGAACGGTTCGCGGCAAATATTTATTTATGTACCCTCTCTCGAGCTGTTGCCCGAGTACATTATTTGAATTTTCTCGCTAAATGTTTTTTCACTTTTAAATTAGAATTTTGGTGGAAGCCCTTCGCCTGCATTTATCTACGAGAATTGAAGCATTTTCAATGCGGAGGAACATTTTAATTCAATGTCGAGACTTTGTAAAATCGTGCAAACTTTTGTCCGAAGGTTTGACACGTATTTCGTGTAAAAAAAAAAATGACAATCTCGTCTTTTAAAGTAAGCGGCGACACAATGGGAGCCAAGTGCAAAGTAATTTTTCCATTTACGCACTTATCCAATTAAGTTGATTAAACCAGAAAAATGAGCAATCCCCGCATTTCACGGTTATAATAAGTAATTAAGACGTTAATTGGGGGTCAGTTAAAGAACTTAGCGCACATATAAAAAAGTGAGGCGCATAATTTATACGGCTTAAAAAGTGCGGAGAACATTTTATCCAAATTTCGTCGCATTGTGGGCTCCCACCGAGTGTAGAAATATTGTGTTGTCGAAATACGTCTTTCGTCGCAGAAGGGCATTTAAGCGCAGGGCTTTGCTTTAATTACAGGAGCGTACTTAAATCCTGAAGTTTTTCTTTGTGCTCTCTCCTCTTCCTTCCTCCTCTTTAATTATTTGCTCCAATTTTGTTATTTTTTTCAAAACTTCTCTTCAAATGGCTTTCGGAGTCTCCGAACTTTTTTACCGGCGTAATAAACTGAAAAAAATAATAAACTCGCGCGCTCTCCAAAATACCTTCCCAAGTAATAATATAAAAAGCCGCCGCTCCGCAATTTCGTAAACGTTCCGAGCTCTCGCAGCGCGAATAAATATAAATTTTGAAAAAAATCACTCGATTCGAACCCCCACCGACTAGACGTTAAATGCACGCCGGGTATATATAAAAGGCAGAGTGCAACACGTGCATAATACAATAAATAACTTTACTGTCCGAGCAATGAATTTAGCGAACTAAGCAAATTTTGTTAGCGGTCTGCTGCACTCTGGGCCGAGTATCTCAAAATACCTCCTGAATCGTTCTGATTATATTCAAAAGCGCACCGCGCGTAAATCCACTTTTTTACCCGCGAATTCGCGGCCCGTAAAAGTAGAGATATATATATTTTTTGCCCGTCCGACGCGCAAACGACGTTACTACTTACGAGCCCGGCGGCGGAAACTCGTTTGCAAAAAATTACCATACTCCAACCGTCATCAGGCCGTCGATTAGCAATTTTTCGGCCGCTCGCAAAAGCAAAAAATGAAAAACCAAAAAGTATTCGTCACGTGGCAAAAATCCCAGGGAGAACTCGATGATCCCAGAGCGCGGCGGAGCACGTTGCAGCTGCCGGGCGTCGTTCGTGCGTTTCGCGCGCCGATTGAAATAGCTAAAAATTCGAGTCAATCATGTAAAGACCAAATTACGCACAATCAGTCGGCGACGCGCGCGACATGGAAATTGATGGAGCTCGCGGCTGGTTTACGAGTTCCAAGTGCTCCACTCCGCTTACGTGCCCGCACGTGTATGTGTGTTCACTTTGCGGGTGTGGGAGCTTGTTCGGGCCAAAATTCTGATTTGCTCCATTAGAAGATTAAGCGTCGGTTGTTATATGTCATATTCCGCCGGCGGCAATCGGATTTGCATTCTCAATTTTTCGAGCCGGCATTGTTGCTCGCGGCCGCCTCTGTTTTCTGCGCTTTGCGAATTGGGAAAAATCCCCGGGAACTACGGACAAAATTAATAACGGGCCTTTGTCCCCCTCGACGACTCTGTGTGCCCTTTTATATCGCGTGTTTTTAGATGTTAATGCGAATCGTTGAAGTTACGGGCTTTTTTTAATTGTGTTTCGGAAGTGGGGGGAGTCGTAAAAACGCGAGGGGATTGATAAAGCCGAGATAAAGTGGCAGGAATTGCGCTTGATAAGGTGGGTAGCTGTGGAAATACGTTTTTGAGAAGGTGGCCTTAATAACTCGACGTGTAAAGAGCTAATGTAAATTTGATGAGAATTATCTAGAATTCGATATTAACGACGATCATAAATGCGTTACGTCGAAATTTACGCCGGTTTAATGCGTTCTTTAATGTTCCCCAACTTAAAACTACTATGATTATCTTGTAATAACTAGCAACTACACTGCTAAGAAATCAAACTAAAGTTCCGCGGTACATGAAAGCATTTTTTTACTGCGCAATGAAGACGACATAGAATACGTTCATATACCCGAGGAGAAAAAAATGTCGGACACTCATTATTTTAAAAGTGAAGCAACACTCATATATTTCTTAGCTTCTAACGAACATAAACCAGGAGTATATCCCGCGTGAAATATGCTTTAGCTGCAGCAGCCGAACGCAGAATGTTGATTCAGAGGCATTCGCTTTAAACTGGTACGTGATCGAACTTTCGAAACTCATAAAGGGACAGGAGGAGCGAGATGATAAACGCGTTTATTCACCGGAGATTCGGTAATATTCGAGTTTTTGTGCAGCCGGGCAATATTCCCGGGCCGCTGGGGGCCCGACATTCGCCACGGAACTGTCTAAAGCGCCCCGGCGATATATAAATAATCTGGTCAAGATTACGGCTCTCGGGGCAATAACGCGGGGCGCGCTTTTGGCAAGACTTTATTAACAGTCACGATACTCGCAGATTAAGTGGAGATTACGTGAGCAACCTTCATTACAATAGCAAAGCCATCGCACACAAATTACCGGGATCCCCTCTCCCGCTGCAGTATATATGTTGAACGTGACGTGCGTATGAAGCCTCGGCGCTCAGCGCGGAAACGTGATAAGACATATTTCAAAAGTTTTCGCCTGTACTTTTTTCGTATGTTACAGAGTGGGTATATATGTATATGCCATTTGGCATATTCTTAACTTTTGGCGCGCGAGGCGAACTTTTTCGACTCGGAGAAAAGGCGCGCGGCGGGAGAGTATTTTCGAAAACTAGCGGACCGCCCGAACTTTTGATGAAAGAATGGAAAATAAGCTCGGTTAATAAATCTTTGATAAGAAAAGTAATACAGGAGTTTTAGAATGAATTAACGCTGTTGCCTATTTTGCCGGGACAATCGGAATTTTGGAAAAACTTTGCCAAACTTTTTAGGTAACTATTTATTTCCGATGCGTAATAAAGAAAAGTATTTTTGAGCATTAATTAAATTACTTTAGCCTCTATTTTAAATCGTTAATTAAGCTGCGCAGTTAAATTTCATTATTTATTTACCGGCGTATTTTATTCGCGTATCAACTCGAAAGTTTGATTAAAAAGTCAAAAAATCGACGACTTTTAGAAGCGACTCCAGTTTCGCAGACGAGTTGCGTAAATAATTAAATTTAGTGCCACATTCCCGTCTCCGCTCTCCACAATCAGTGCAGCGCGGCGTTGTTTTACATAACGGCGGTACTAACTTTCGCGGCCCGGAAAAAGCTGCGCAGATGGTCGCGCGCCGCGGAAAAAGCAGTTTTCCGCGTAAAACTTCAACGGCAGACGGAAAAACTTTCAATAACAAGTGGCTGCGTTTTTACAACGTTTAACAATTGATATGGTCGTCATCACCTGCAGTGGCTCTAATAACTGAATTGGCGGCTTTCGAGAGGGGGGGACTGTTAGTGCTCGTCAACGTATGTATCAAACATTAGAGTCACGAATATACTGGGCATTGGATTTAGCAGTAAATTGGTACCTCTTGCGTTGATGGTTTTTTTATTAATAAATCTGTTATAAAACTGTGTAGGTTTTAAGAAGCTGAAAGAATATTCTTAGTATTTTAATCCGTTATCACCTTGGAAGAGTTTGATTTCATTTTTTGAATAAACCTTTGCCCATTCCATTAGACTGGGGGCCAAATATTGGCAAAATATCTGGTTAGATACCATGCCGGAATGTAATGCTTTTTTTTAGTAATTTTACGACAGTTTTCTGGTCTGGGTAAAGTGACCATGCATTGCTAAAAACTTGGGCATAAATATTATATGTGGGGGGCCAACTACGCAATAGAAGTAAAAAACCAATTAATTTTTGGCCAATTAATGGACCGTAGACTATTTGGTTATTATTTGTACAGATCTTATGCTACAATTTTTGGCCAAATTGTATTTTATAATTTAATTTATATTGAATTTGGTCTAGCATTACTACTACGCATAAACTGTTTTGAACACCATTTAAAATGTTCTTATACAGTGGTGCATTTATTTACAAGTGTTTAATAACATCAAAGCTCAGGTGGTTCGAAAGTCAACTTTATAAGCCGTTTGTCCCGTCGCGATTTGGCAAGACGTAAGGTAGCGTAAAAGTCGACGTTAAATAAGATAAAAAAAATGTTCTTAGTTCCACCAAGGCAGAAATAACGATAATTTATAAAGAAAGCTGACATTATAATAACATAACTTATAACAGATCAGCAACGCAGGATTCGCATCATCTCCCAAATCGAGATCATTTAATTCCGGCATGAAGCATTTGGCGAAAGCTGCTCTTTGAAAGCTCTAACCGACCAAAGACGACAGGAGGCTTATGCGATGCAAGCTAACAAGACCCTCCAGCTTTGCAGCCGTATCTGTCTTGATGTGACTGACGACGTGTTCAGTTTGATACACGAGACTTAGTCTTTAATTAGCTGGAATTATAAACTGCGTTTGAAGCTCAATTGAAAGGAAAATTAATAACGTTAATTAGTTTTCGGCAGGAAAGTTAATGTTCTGCTGTTAAATAATTAATGTAATCCTTAATCGTCGCAGTTTTTAGGGTAATAAATCCGAGTCAGGATGCTAATTAGACGTTGTCGATTATCCCCAAACTATAATAAATCCAACAGCGTGACGATTCGCCTTCACGTTAGGTGCAGTACCTTTGATTTACCGCGATTTTTCGTCTGTATAATCCTTATTTACGATAATACATCATAACCGGTATTCTTGATGATAACATATTCGACTCGGCAGCTTTGCCCGCCAGTGATATCTAACTAACAAATCATATTTATACAGCGATAAATTTTCCTCCCAGGATTCACTTCTGGATCGAATACAGTGCTGCCAGTGTATTATACTTAATCCGATTCGGGAATAATGATGCATTTCCGCTGCGATCGAAAAAAGCTTTAGCGCTTGTAAGACCAAGAAATATTTGATCCGAGTAAATCCTTCATTATTGCCGACCGGAATTCCGGTTGGACGACAATAGTTCTTTATTTTCTACTTCGATTAATTGCAGGAAATTTCGGCGGAAATAGTTTATTTGAAAATAAATCTTTGCAGTAATGCGAGTAAATTGCGTTTTCGACATTGTGAAATTAATTTTTTATTTTAACTCATGTCTCTACGACAAATCCAATATTTTATTCCAAATTAATAATAATGTAGAATTCATATCATACCTTTGACAACACATCCAATAAAATGATATTAATTTTATTCTCATATTTAATTTAATCCTCAGGTTGAACGTCTCGGCAAGTTTTTTATGCACCCGAGGACTTAAAGGAATTTTGATCTAATGCCTCGAGTCGCGCGCAGGCACGAAATTTCATCAAACGAGCGTTAAAGCCCATAACGGGCAATAACGAAGACAAAAATATACCTTAATCACCGCTTTTTCGAGGCACACGGCTCTCTCCGCTTATCGCGGCAGCCACTAAACGTAATACTACCATAAATATAGTAATAACAGAGGCGGCGCCCCACTCACCCTCTGGTAATTGAAAGCCAACAGCAGGTACTTGCGGTCCGCGGAGAACTGATGATCGAAGCTCGCCACCAGCGCCTGCAACAGAGAAGGAGAAGGCGAAAAAATTAGCCATTCCAGTCCCGGGCTTCCATCACCTGAATCTTTCAGCGACCGCTGATTTAACTGCGCGGTCGCGCGTCATCGCCCGTCGCGCCATCTGTCTTCGTAAAAATTAAATGCTCCTTCGCCCGCGAAAGAGAGAGAGAGAGAGAGAGAACCGGCGCAGGTGTGCACGGAGTGAATGTTTAATGCTTGCGATCTGCCTACGCGCCCTGAAAGGTTTTCCATGCACACGCGAGAGAGGAGCCCCCAACTTGCCTGGTTAACGCAGATAGATTAAGGCGGAGGGGGGGAAAAAACGGCTCCGGGTAAATGAAGAAAGGAAGAGCCTGACGGGTTTATACCACGTATAAGGATCCGCTGGGATTACCGGAGAGAGAGAGAGAGAGAGTTTCGGCGCTCGAGTCAGCCGAATCCTAAAAATATATTCCCAACCTGGCTTCCCTTCTATTATAGAGATGATGAATGGTTGTTTGATGTAAAGGGCTCTAATAATTCAGCCGCAATTTTCGAGCGTATTCATTTTTTAACGTCGTTACAGCAGGTGATGTATTATAATAGAATATTTATTTCTGGAGATAAGACATTTTATTTGGAGCCAAGTGCTTTTTTTTTTAGTCTTTCGGCAAAATACATAGTTTCCGTGGGACTACTTTTTTTTTTTTTTTTTTTTTTTAATGACGGCGTCGTGATTTGCAGGATTTTTCCTGGCTTGGAAAGCATTTGCCTCGACATACTGACACAACTCGAGGTAGCATTTATGAAGAAGAGAGGTAGAAACAGGTGACTGCTGATGGTGCTTTTAATGAAAGTGACTGTAGGAAAAAGAAGAAAACTGTGAAGAAAGGAAGAAAAGCAGACTCGCACAATTTTATGTGCGTTGTAAAAAAATTAAAGAGAGCCAAAGTCCATCATATTTATTAATTGGAAAGCATCGATGAAAAAAAATAACAACAATCTCCCTGATAAAAGGCCCTAATAAAACACTACTCCGATCAAAGTTTGCGCCTTTAATCAATAAAATAAACGAAAGAATGCCGCCTCTCTTTCATTCGCCTTTTCCGCGATTTTCCGGCTTTTTCGATCCGCAAGTGGCTCGCTTGCGTCCAGGCGATCGTAAATAATTTCCCATCTGAACGACCCTTTGCAAATCAAATGCCGAGGCTCGCGCGCGCGGTGCAGTTTTTCCCCATAAATTGAAACGGTTCTTTGACGCGCGCGACCGATCCTCGAGAGAGAGAGAGAGAGAAGGGAGTAACGTCCGGAATCGATTGCTCGTATAATTTAGGCCACTTAGGGATAACGAGCTGTCGGAGTTAGGCTTGACAGATGCGATTATTGTCAAAAGTGCAGGTATATACCTTGCTTTGCTCCGGCTTACGTGGAAAATAGTGGCGCATATGGGCTCGGGGTTTGTATTGATTAGAAATTAGCAGGGGAGCCTACTTTATACGATCTAACGATGCGCTAGATTAATAGAGATCGATTTAATTAATTTTGGGTTTAAATGCTTTCGAGCTTGTACAGTGCAAGAAAGCACGGTGTAAAATATTTTAATCTGTTCAACGGTGCAGAAATGAACAGTAGGAATGGATTTTACTGACTTGTTTACAACGAAGAATTTTAGTTTTTAAATTTTTTACTTGAAAGCGTCCGTCATATTAAAGTAAGTATTTATATATATTCAGTTAATTACTTAAAAGAATTTCAAAGAATAATTAAGCAAACAAATTAAAAAATTTCAATTTTTCAATTCGCGTTGCTACAAAGATAAATACCTAACTAAAAAGTGTAATTTAT
This sequence comes from Ormyrus nitidulus, assembly GCA_900474335.1. Lineage (NCBI taxonomy): Eukaryota > Metazoa > Arthropoda > Insecta > Hymenoptera > Ormyridae > Ormyrus > Ormyrus nitidulus. The sequence continues at coordinate 9,406 of UCOL01003260.1, read as the reverse complement.
ATTAAAAGTTACCATGGTAGAAAATTAACCAGTTGGGCTGGTTAATGTGTATTTTAAATGGAGCGCTTTTCAGCTAAAATTGATGTCTAAATTAAATAAAAATAAATTGAAAATCATTTTAAAAGATAAAATATCATTACACTGAAATATTCATGAGCAAATACATTTGATACAATTATTTGATAATGACAAAAAATAATAGCAATTTGTCGTTTTCAACTACAAAACAAGCTAAGAGTTGGCTAAAAACTGCTTAACTTTTCTACCAGAGTAGTACGGACTCTTTTTAGTACACTAGATATTTTCGCAGCACTAAATTTAAGTAAGTAGTAATATTGAAATTTCCGAGTACTCTATCTCCGAGTGACAGCACTGTTCTCGAGTAAACTAATGTAAATGCACGTTCGCGGAACCGCCATATCGAGATTCCTAAACTCGGCTGCGGGAACTGATAATATTTGTCCTGATTTCTCGCGCCGCGCGCCAAATAGGCATCGGGGCTCTCTCTCTCTCTCTCTCTCGATAGGTATCGATTTTCCTCGTTCATTATCTCCCCATTACCTTTGCTATTACAGTGCTTCTCGCGGTCGCTTCCACGAGCAGCCGCAAAAATTGAAAAATTGCGTCCATTAGGCGACGGTGCAATTTGAGTAAGTACTGTAATTGACGCTGCCTGGAGGTACAAATTGTAGTTTCTTGACTCGACTTGGTAACGCACTCAAACCTATGTAGTGTCTGGGGCTTCTCTCTCTCTCTCTGCCGGGTAAGACTGCGAGCGCTTCTCCGAAGTAATATAAGTCTCGTCCCTTTTGACGCGACATCTGAACTATATGTGGGTTATGTAAACTTCTGTTTGTAATATAATGCAGGCTTCTGGTGTTTATTAAAACTTGTCGTTTAAAGCTTTGTTGCGCGAAGAAAACGTTCTATTACTTATTGTCTTTACGCCTAATGCGAAAGTGTCGATTTCTGAATACTAATTAAAAAAATTGATATGTCATATGTAAATAACGCTTCTCATTGTTTCCTGAAGAGATCAGAAATCTCTGACAAAACGTTGCATAAAATTGAATTGTGTAATTTATTTTCAACCTAGAACTGGTCCTCAAAGGCTTTAGTTTTATATATTTTTTACGAATTAAAAATGTAGGGTGTTACAAATATTGGTTATAATAAAAATTACTATTTTATACTCTATTCTAAAATTTATAATAATTTTAACATATTTTTTACGAAGTTGTAAATTCCTCAATACAGTATAGTCATTTTTCTCACAATTAACGTTTTCTACGTGTAATAAATGAATCTGCGAGGAAGTTACAGCTAGTTTGAAAACAATTTGGAGATAAGAATAAAATTTAGTTTAGTATATAAGAGTTAAAATTAATGAGAAATAAAAGTGAAATACGAGTTTGTCTGTACATTAGTAACAAATCTAGGACTAAGCCTGCATTAATAACGAGAAAGTTACAAAATATACTAAAACGATTATTTTTGTCACGCCTCACCGCAGTAGTGTCTAATATTTAACAGACCCTTCTCAACGTTTTTTTCCTTTCTAAAATACATTATTTACACTTACAATTAGCAATGTCCCGAAACGAGAAAGAAAATAACTCACCGAATTACTTATGTTGAGAACGTTGCGGCTTTGCCTGGAGGTCACGTCGAAAATCATCAAGTTGCCGCTTTCGTCCTCGTAGAGTATCTCATCGCCTGGAAAAGCAAAATTAGAGAAAAGCTATTAGTCAGCGTCGCAAGAAGACTTCCACCCAGATAGAGAGGGAGGCGGCACAAGATAGATAGTCGAAAAGGAGAAAAAAAACGCAAGATCGCATCGTTTTTCAACCGCCGATGCTCTCATTCCCCCGCTAATGAAATAATCTCCGCCCTAATTAATACCCTCCCCCCCGCATTTTCTCCCAGTTGGAGCATCAGTTTTGACGCTCGGCAGCTATAAGTTCCCTAACTGGCCCGAGGCGAAAGTCACCTCCGGGAATAGCGGGTCGGTGTATTCAGTATAGCTCTCGGGCGCTTGCTGCGCTGTCGGAGCGTGAAATCAGCAGCCGCACGCGACACTGAATTTCCATGCAAATAGCGAAACATCAATGCATGACGGGTATAAGCGTCCCCGCGTTTCGGATTATCCGGATATTAACACGTTACATAACCCCATGCTTGCGCACCCGTTCGTTCGCTGCGCATCTGCAGGCGTAACGCGCTGACTCCTGCACCCTGTACACCCCCCTTGCTATCTCTCACCCGAACCCCTATATTCTCCCCCCCCCTCTCTCTCTCTCTCCGGTGCGTAAATCGACAGCTCTCGGCCATTATTATACATACGGCCGGAGACCAATCAGACATTTAATGCGCGGCTTCGCGCGCCACTTTTACGAGGCTAACGTACCCCGTAGGAGGGGGTGCAAAAATTTCGCGCCTCTCGATTCAATTTCGCATTATGAGTGGGTCAAAGCGCAAGAGCTTTTGCACTCGGATCTCGCGGATAATGATGAAGCAATTTGCATGTGATATGGCGCCCGATGATTCTAGCGACGATTGACTAGAAATGTCTGCCATCTTCTCATCGACGGTAAATGGCGGGGCATTTTGCGACTTGATTTTCGCTATTCGAACGTATATATGTATGTGCGACTCGCGCTGAATTTTCTTTGAATTATTTGATAACTGGCTGCTTTTGGAGAGTCGTATTAAGCGAGTGTCGTTACATTATTGGGTGAAATTATATGCGATGCGCGTGATAAATTTTATTAATTTGATAAATATTATTTATTTGTGGGTTAATCCGGCATGGCATCATTCATTCGATCTCTTACAATCAATCTTTTGTATAATTCATTATTGTTAATTATTTATTTCTTTAATTTATTAAAGTATGTCCAAACAGTGGAACAAATTTCACGTAATTATGAAGCGGTATAAAACAAAGGGGAAAAAGGATTTCCAAAAGATTTTATCTCGTCACAGAGTTTTATTGCGAAAAAAACATTAAAAATACATTTTGACTGTAGTAAAAAGGTTTGTTATTGCTCTCTTATAAATCGGTAAATATGAACAAGAGAAATATTTTTACACGAACGGGTGACACATTAATTCTCTTTAATATTTATTATTCATAACATTGCCTTTGCGTGGAGCCAGAACATATAATGCTGGTGAAGCAAAATTACGTTTTACAAATATTATTAAAAAAAATCATAAAATATAAAACAAATATTGAAATCCGTCGGTGTAAACATCTCCCTTTTCAAATAAAGTGTCCACCTTATCAATTACAAGTTAATTAAGCCATCCAGGCGACTGTTTTAGATACCAAAATTCGACGCCACGAGAAATTCGCAATTCTTCCAGGGGAGACGAAAGTAAAGCTCGGAGTGTTGAACATTTCCAAGGCGTTGCCCCGCGAACAATGGAGATGCTGGGCCGGAATATACGAGTTTTTAGAATGAGATAATATTGCGCGACGGATTTGTACCTAAGCGAGGTGGCTTAGATATTAAAATTTAAATTTATGTAATTACCTCGTTGGCCCGGAAGTAAGCACGCCAGCAGCGGACACGGAAGAGAGGCAAGTAAGTTTACTCTAAAGAACTTTGCCTTGAGTCGGGAGCGTTAACAGGGGGCGCTACTCTCTTTGAGGCGCCACCTTTGTTTAACATAACGGACACGGGCCAAATTAAATCTCCTATACTGACCTCGATTTCGCAGCTCTTTTCCTGCGGCGGCACGTCGTCGTTTGCAAAATTTTTAAGTTTATTAGCCGAGTCGTTGTGGGAGGGTAAAGACGTTCTGGTTCGGGATTAAGTAAAACAAGGATATCACTCTGGTCGCGTTGAAGGTAGAAATTTTGAAGTGGATATTTGCAGTATAAACTGGTTTTCATACACTGAGAAAAGAAATATAGTAAAAGTTATTAAAATTACTATATTGTCTAGTAAAGCCACCACAGACGGTCAAACCAAAAAAATTACTATACATTATAAGAAATTTTACTGTACTGTAAAATTGTAATTTTTACAAAACTTTTCTCTCAGTGTAGAAATAAAAAACAATTTTCCAGATTTTTTCTTTAATCAATTACTTTGTTATTTACGATCTACTGATCTAAAATAAGAAGGGCGATCAATAATAATCCAACAGATTTGTGTACGGTAAATCAGCGAAGATTGAATAAAAGCCCTAAAAACGAGGTTCCATTATTTCGAGCGCGGAAATATCTTCGCAATCTGAACAGAATCCGTGATCTAAAGCTGCGACACTCTCCTTGTAAGTGCCATTTGCTGGACTTGGTTTCGTTTAACTGTAGTTATAAATCAGGCTACCGTACAAAAGGCTTTCACATGGATCTTTTCTTTATAGTCTTATAATGGAGAGTAGTTAACCGCGTTATTACCCTAATAATGCCTGCCAAATAAACAACGTCTTTTACGGATTTATAGAAAATTCACTTCGTTTTTTTTCTTCAAACTGTTAGTCAATCAATCATTAAAGTTAATACTAGACTTACATTTTTAAGTACTTCTTTTGTGGAAAACGAAGCGTTTTATTGGAAAGTAGTATAATCTAGTTGCCTAGTAATTTAGAAAAATATCTATACTTTCAAAAGCGAATTACGATCATCATAAAATATACATTTAATAAAAACTTCTATATTTATTAACAATTTTCTCTTCAACTTCTTACAACATTCTTGCTGATTCCAAGTCGTTAAGATTCACCAGATTTCTTGAGCCTCAAAAAAAGCTACGTTATTCAAAAGAGTTCCTCGCATTAGCCCGTCGAATGGCAACCAGGTCTAAATCCACTTTCATATCGCATCCACTTTCATCCCTCTAGCGCCGATATCCGCGGCGCAAAAACCTAAGGCGTCGGCCGCCTCGTAAAAGCGCGTTCGCCCGCAATAAAAAAGTTGCGGGTATAATTCTGCGAAACACGAACGTCGCCGCGGTATTAAGATAGGGGAGCGGGAGCAAAGGGCAATTTTCCGACTGCAGCCGCAGAAACGGCCGCGGCCGTAAAAGCACGAGCCCCCCACCCTCCGACTCTGTTTACGAGGTAAAGAGGCCTCGCGAAGACGCCGAATTAACATGGACGCTGCGTAGGCTCAATAAACAGGCAGTTGCCTAACTCGTTGATGAAGCTCCTCCTCGCGCGAGAGGCGGTATTTCCGGAGCCGGCTCCCGAAGGGGACGGAGCTTTTATCGGACGCGGAGCTCGTTAAATTCGCAGCGAGCGTTTTCGACTGTTTTTCGGTTAAAGGCGCAACTGCAGCGCCCGCGCGGGTTTGCTTTATCTCCGCTTGCTTGGGTCCTCGCGGGAGGCTATTTTCAGCCGCGGCGGGGTTATACAATGCTTTTAAGCTGGCTGAATATTTGGTTATTCGGGTGTTGATTCTGCGGTAAGAACGCACGGATGCTTTTGCTTGAGGTTGCGCCAAGTTTTATCGCGGCCGCGATGATTCGGTATTTGCACGATCGGAAAGCTTTCCAAGCGCTCTGGAAATGGATAAGCTGTCGCTTTAATTAGCGGGGAGGCGCGATGGATTCGGATCTGTTGACTTTGCACGAAGAAAGTAGACGTCTAAAGGGCTCGGGATTCGTGTTCTTGACTTTTCCTAATGCGTACACTGGGGGGATGAAAGGTGCTGAATATATTTGTATAAGCGTATCTTAATATCAATGTATTATCATGTAAATTGTAAACAGTTCAGTTTAATTTAAAGGGTAAGATTAATGCGCGAACTACTACCAGTTATAAAGAAAGTTTGAACTTTCAGACTAATTTTTAATAAAAACTAGCAAAAATTCCTCCCTCGCTGACGCTCAGTAGGTAGAAATATTTGTAAGAGCTGAGATTTGAGAAAAGAATAAGAAAAAAAAAATAAATTAAAAAAAAATATAGGTTTAATTTATAAATAATAATAATAATAATAATAATAATGGAAAGTAAGCCGGAAGTAAACCGGAAGTGGAACGGAAGTAATAAATCGGAAGTAAATTTATGATATATTAATATATCAATATATTAGTATATGTAATACATTAATACATCAACTATTAGAAAATGAAGTGACGTCATAAATGAACGACGGACGACGGCCGATCAGTAGCATCTTAATATAATAGAAGATATTAAATGTTACACGTTAAAATACCTTAAAAACTAATTAACGATAATATACGTGCTACGGGGTGTTGCGGCATTCTCCTTCCTTAATAATACCACGTAATAATACCATACCAACCCTCATAAATCATTACAACGCATAAAACGTACGAATTTGTTAAATCCCATAAATTACGTAACACCAGATATGATGCATAAACTCCATAAAGTGGAAACTATTGGAAAGCCAAGGGGAAATCAGAGAAGAATCCTGAACATTATCATTTTAATATAATAGAAAATATTGATTTTAATTAAATAACTTTAAATTTACATTGGATTATTCATACACTTTACGTGCATAAAATAATTTTATAAAAAAATCTTCCTTGTTAGAATAATAAATTGATATTACGAGGGAAATTAATGCAAAGCACGTCTATGCATTAGCATAGACAAAGTAATAATTGATGAAGTATGTAAATTTTTTAGGTTAACGTTTTTGAAATTTTGTTTTAAGGAAGCAAACGAAAAAATTTTTTTTTAAAAGTTGCGCACTCTGTGGTTTTTATGATTAAATGAAAACAAAAAGAAGATATCTTTGGTGAATCCTTTTTACGTTATTTCTAACGAAAATCCTATCAACTATCGCAATTTCAAAATGTAATCCAGTATTTTTCGGAATTCTATCAGCTTTCTCGAATGAGTAATATAGAAAACGAATATGTAATTTACTTTTCTAGCCTTTTTTTGCTTTAAAGATAAAATATTAGTTGAACTTTTACGCTCTTGCCTTTGCCCATCATGAACAGAAAAAATTTTTTTTAAATATCGTAAAAGCCATTTCCAATGAAAATTTTCAGCTAAATTAAAATCACGATTAAATTAAATTAAAAATATTCCTTTAACAACAATTTACTCGGATAAATGCATAGTTTGCAAGTGCCTATTTTTCAGAGTAAATGTATTAAACTTATAGTTTAAAATAATAAGTACAATACATCTAATGATCAAAAAATTGAATCTTTTTATTGCATTTTTATATTGAGGTTTATGAATACCTGTCGTCATATTTTTTTTTAGCAAGAAAGAATTGATCAAATACAAAAAAACATGGAGATCAACATATGTACGTGTAATAAATTGTATATAACATGCAAATACATATAAATATATGTCAAGATACTGCCATCCACTTACTCCTGAATTCGCCGCAATATTATATCGATATAACAACACTATTCACGTTAAATATATCAAATTTAATATTATAGTTTTACAAACTTGCACATAAATATGGCGCAATTATGATATAAAATCGCACAGCAGCAACACGTACTCGATCATCGTTAAGATATTAAAAAGCTAATTGAAAATCAATTTCAATATCTGAAAAGGAAAAAGCCCTGTAAATTCGATAAGAGCAACACGCGACTAATGCAGGCAAAAAATCCGCGAAAAAAAAACCCCGCCCGACTTCCAGCAGTCCACATCTGAAAATAATCTGACTTTCAGCTCAATACTCCCCGTATATCTTCGTTTCATCCTAATCCGACACCTCGTACATCTCGAACACTCTCCCCTAATCTCCCCGAATCCATCAAAGGCGATGAACGAAAACTCGATCGGGGTATCTGGAAAACAAGCGGGCTCGTACGTCGCGCCCAATCCTTTAATTATGCTCTCCGTGCGCCGCGCGCGGCTAATGTGCATAAGTCACGAAATCCTCGGCAAGGCCGCTCTCGTTTGTACTCGTCAGGGTTGCTACCGCTGCCGCTGCTGTTGCTGCCCTTTTCTCGGCGCGTGAATCGAATCCGAGGCCACGGTCAATTTTCCGAGAGCCGAGGCTCTCTCTCTCTCTCTCGTGATAAATCGCCCGACTGAGGCTTTTCGGTGAAACGCCGAGATCTTTTTATTTGCTGCGCCAGCCGGCAAAACAACACCGGCCGAGAGAAAAGAGAGCAGAGCGAAGCGCCGGGACTACCATTTGCAATGAAACGGACATAGTCCGGTTAGGAGCCGGGGAGAGTAATGGATACGTCCCGCGAGCTGCGGAGACCGACTGTTAAAATAATGTATCTCGCGTGCCATTTTTGAGCCCGGGCCTCGTGTGTTTATATGCGCTCTTTTTATTCGTTCTGTAGCGGGGTTGCGGGGCTGCTGTGCTTCGTCGGATGGTTTGATGTTTTTTGGTTTACTTTTTAAGCAGAGAATTAGTGGAGGTATTTTGTTGTAAATGTTTTGTACAGATATTTGGGAACGACGGAGAAGGTTAAAATATTTTAGTTTTTAATAAATCCTGCAGAATGCATTGAAAGATTCCTTTGCTATAAAACACTTTGTCAGCTAATTGAAAATTCATATTGTTGGGATTCAAACAGAAACATTTGAATAACGAAATACAATAATGTTTTGTACTCATTATTTAAATACACGTGAAATTCGAGATATTTGTCAAGAATTTGTGTTATTTGTACTGTATAAATTTGTTTTCACTGTGAAAGGAATTTCCATATATACATTGGCAAATCAAAAAACGTAATAATAACAAAATCTTTATTATCAAACAGTAGATACCCTCGAAATATTTACAAACAAAATTTAGTACTTACACTGTTTTTCAATTTTACAATTCTTTTAATTTAAACTGATGTGTGAAAAAGTCATAAGCAACACATGGAATTGAACCCAATTCATCCTCCTGATTGACAGGAGGACTTCTTACCATCACCTAGCTGTGTTAGCAGGAAATATTGACATGTATAATTCGAGCTGTCCTCATACGTTACTCGTTGTAACAAGGCGAATACTGCAATAGCACTAATTGTATAATTTAAAAAAAAAATAAATTATTATTTAATTTGAATCAAATAATTTTTATTAAATTTGTAAAGTTTTTAAAATGAATTTACAGGATTAAGTTTCATATGGACACCACGTGGCTGTTACAACTGTGACCCTACTTTATTCGATATACTTTCATAAAATTATCGTGCTCGGTAAAATTGAAATTCTAACAGCAAAAATTAGAAAGCTTGTTTCCTGGTTTTTTAATTGGTCTCTTGCATCATGGAATGAACCACAAAGTTTTAAAGTAAGTGGTCAAACTGGAGAGATTTTATGGAGTTAAAATGAACACGCCAGTTTTGGTCGTAAAATTTAGTAAAAATTACTATACTGCCTAGTAAAACTACCACAGACTGTCAAAACCCAAAAAATTACCAAAAAAATACTTTATATATATAATACTTATAGGAAAATTTACCAAACAGTACAGTAAAAT
>UCOL01003259.1:0-20087 GCA_900474335.1 Ormyrus nitidulus | reverse complement strand
ATTTTATAAATAAATAATTTAATAAATAAATAATTTAGTAAATAAATAATTTAATAAATAAATTAAATTAATTTAATAATTTAATTATATATTTGCAATATTGCATACGTTTCCGTACGTTTTTGTAATATTGTTATTTCCATTGGGGATTTTGCAAGATAAACAAAGATAAGACATATTTCGCAACAGCAGGCAAAATTTATAAAAATTCAAAAGGCGATTGAAATAAAGTTGCGTAAGAGTTAGATATTTTTTATTTTTTGTTTTCTTTTTTCTTTCATTTAATTTAATGCAATATAACATAATTCATTAAAAAAAAATTAATAAAGAAGTAATATTGAATTAAAAATATCTTGGAATGATTATAAACTATTTTCAAAATTAAAAAAATGAAAGTAAAGAGCAAAAATCTTATTAATGATTCTTCATAGCGTTAACTTAGCCCTTTTTTTAAATTTTGTCAATATATAAATAAACTACTTAAGTTTCTTTTAGTATTAATAGATTTAGATTAGTTCAAAAAATTGATCAACTCGTAGAGAAATATAATTTAATTTCTATCATTTATTCAAACTTTGCCTATAATTATGAAACTTTGCTCATCCTTGCCTTTTATTCCCCAATTCCTGAATCATAAATATGAAGCAAAATGAGGCAAGCATGAGTAATCTCATCGAAAGTTTAACAACAAAACGCAACGGTTCGCTCGAATTTGAATATCTCCGCGGCGCGGAATGTGAATATCCCCTCTCTGAACCGTGAAACGCGAACAAAACCCACCAACTGCGCCTAAATAAGCATCAGTTATAAAAGCCCGATTCGCCAACGAGGATTCGCAGTCCGCGTTCTATTCCAGAGGGCGCGCATGCGCGCCAGCTCTTCCGGGTAAGTTAATTCGTGAGGTGGGGAAACGATTGGGCGCTCGCGCTGCTCTCGCCTCCTCTCGTCCTTCGGCGCCTCTCAGTACACTCTGAGAAAGCCCCTCGTAGGCTGTCTCGACGGTGTATGCGTTGAAAAGTCCAATCCTCATTTTCGGAAGCGAGAGCAACTGCAGAGGCGTGCAACCTCTCCTCGAATAACCGCCCGTTCGCGCGAAAACATGTTAATGAGCTTCTCCCGTGTTAACTCTAAAAATCCATGCAGTGCTTCTCTCAGTATACGAAGGAAAATTAATAGTGCCAGACATTTGCCCTCTTGATCGTGGAGTTTGCGTTTTCTTACCTCTTAGTTTTTCACGCCGTGCAATACAACTACTTATTAGCAGCAGCAGTTACGTCGCCTTCGAGAGCTTCTAGGGGGAGAAGAGAAACGACGAAGACCACAACGAAAACGGGCAGAGGAAGAAACAGCGTCAACATGCCAGGCAAAGGCAGCAGGAAAGGAAAATCCGGTAGGCCCTCCATTGCTACGTTCTCTCTCTCTCTCACTCTCTCTCTCCTCCTCACATACATTTACTACTTACACACGTGACTCGCACGCCGTCCCTTTACGCACGAGATGATCGATGACGCGAAAATGCGCAAGCAGAGAAGCTACTGTTTCTTCTTCCTCGCGAACAAAGGCCACGTGCGCGCCTGTCATCCGTGCCCGCTAATTGAATAGCGATGATGCTTGAAAGCGTCGCGCGGCGGCCTTGGCGCTTTTCCTCTCTCGCTCGCGAGCCCGATTTTTTGGAATCGAGGTCGCGACGAGAGCGAAAGTGTCTTGGGGCCTTTGCAAAAGAACATATGGCGCAGCAGACGGAAAAATAATTAATGGAGCAGCTGTTCTCGACGTTTCAAAACGAAACGCTGACGCGCGTTATGTAATGATCACTGACATGTTTGCATTTCGAAAGTATGCTCCTGAGCACACATTGTCCCTCGCGCTGATTATCGATTGATATTTGCACGGAATTTCGCGAGGAATTGAATTGGAAGCTTCAGAGAACGAGGACGAACTGATTCTTGGCCGTCTAGTTTTCCGGCATTTTTTGGTGATGACTTAGCCTTTGTGGGTTAATTATAGAAGTTTCTCCGACATTCTTATCTGTAAAAGCATTGGATTTGTATGCCTGTTAAAGAAAATTGCAGAATGTGATTTAGATAAGAGTAATTGAACTGTTTCTGTAAAAGAATAGGAATTAGCTGGTTAAGCTTCTTTTTTAAACAACAATCTATATATAAAGGCATTCTTTTGAAAATAAAACTGCACAGATCTGTACATTGGGCATATGCACTTCTAAGTCTTATAACTGCACAGTATATAATCAACTGACAGCTTTGCTAATAAATTGTTATATAATTATAAATACTGATTCAAAGATTGACAGGAAATTCCTTAGAATTTTCTACTTCAATCTTTGTTGCACATAAGAGAGAAATTACAAGGGACTATTAATTGTTCAACAATTTAATTTTAAAATGTGCTTTAATGAAAATAATGTATACTAATGAATAAAAAATGTAGAATATGCATTTTATTAGTGTAGTTTTTATTTGATTTGATACTGTAGGCCTACTGACCTATATGCTCAGATGCAAGTTTGCAGTCTGTAATACAATAGTGTATAGTATTGATTCAATGGTACATTTTAGCTTAAAATATCCATGTAAATATTAATTATCAAAGTAATTAGTAAATCTAATACGACAATAAGCCTTTACATATTTAAGTCTCAAACAATATGTTATATTAATTTGAAAGTATAATTAGAGATAACATGAACCATATGGATACTCAATTGGAATTTGGCCTACATAAAAACATTAATAGTTGATGGAATTATAATTATTATTAAAGTAGATTTCATTTTATACAAAAATTTTTAACTTAATTTTAGAAAAAAAAATTTTATATTTATCAAAGATATTATATTTACCAATGAAAAAGGCCTTTTATTGTACAATGTTTTAAGAAGCTTAGCTATTAGAAAAATTTGTTGACTTTGTACATACGTACTCTGAGCACAATAATGACATTTACTTATTGTTACCTTAAGTTTGATGGATGTGTCTATTGAAATTTTTTTCTAATGAAAAAATATTTTATGGTATCATAGTTTTGTTGACCATCAAATTTATTACTTTTACTGAAATATTATCAATCTTTCTCCAATCTTTAATAATTTTTTAACAGTGAATTTTTATTTTCGTCTGAAAATAATGAATAAGTTACCATTTTTTTTTTTTTTTAAATCAATTATTTATGCACAATAGAAAAGCATATGTACTTGTTTTGGATTAAATGTGATGGAATAATTTTTATAAATATTTATTATCTTCATATTTTTTGGGTGTTATATATTTTCACATTTTTTATATGTTTATGTAGGAGTTAGCAATAATACATACCTTTTTTATATGTGTGCAACAATTCTGGAATTTTGCATCATTCTTTTACATATGTTTAATAAATTCTACAGACTATACAAAATTAATTATAAGGAATTCATGAAGCAAATTTCATAAAAAAGTAGTTATATAGTTTTATCTATAACAATTTTAATTTTGCAGGCCAAGGTGGGAAAAGGGTTGAAGTTCAATCTGATGATGATTCTGTCAATGATGCATGTAGCATTACAAGTGGCCAATCCGATAACCGCAGTATACTCGAGGATGCTAATAATGAAAATGAAGTTGATGAAGCTGCCCAACAAGAGGCTTTTGAAGAGAAACTCAAGGAAATTATTGATGGATTAACCCAAAAGAGCCTCAGGGGAAGGCTGTCATGTTATACTGGAATTGAGAATTACTTTGCAATAAAATATATTCCCGAGTTTGTTGAAGGTAGAAAGGTAACTATTACAGATGCTATTGAGAAAGGATTGAAAAAGGGAAGAGGAGAAGAGCACTCTTTTGCAGCAAGACTGAGTACTTTACTTTGTGTTCAATTGGGTATCTATGATAGTGCTGAGACTGTATGCAAAGATCTCAAACCTTTGTTAACCTTTATAATAAATGATAAAGCAGCTAAAATTTGTGGAAGATCTGAGGTATATATTTTTCAAAGAAATGCTAACTTTCTATCACATTTTGACCTAAGATTTTAATTTTAATTCTTTGCTTTTAGTGCTGTTGGGCAATAAGCATGAATCAATTTCTTTCTGGAAATGACACAACTGATACCATGGAAATTTTACAATTTTTATCAAACATTTTTGCTGGTCCTTATTTAAAAACGAATGGTGCTGTAACAACAGTATCAACTGAAATGAGTGGACTTCACTCGGCAGCTCTATCTGCATGGACTTTGCTGTTAACAATCTTGGCACCATCACAAGTTTACAATTTAGTCAGAAGCGATAAATCGGATACTTTTATGCCGTAAGTTAATATCAAATCTGCTTTTTTACTAAATTTTTAATGGAACTCAATATCTAATTTTCGATTTTTTCTTATTACAGATCGCTTAATGAATTTAAAGAACTGCTTCAATCACCACATTTGGACGTACGTCTGTCAGCTGGTGAAGCTTTGGCTGTGATTTTCGAACTCGGACGTGATTTCGCGGATGATTACGAGCAGGATTGGGCACTTGATTTAATTGATACTCTCAAAGATTTAGCTACGGATTCGAACAAGTATAGAGCTAAAAAAGACCGTAAAACGCAGCGAGCCAGTTTTCGAGATATTTTACGTTACATTGAAGTACGTAAAAAATTGTTACTAAGTTTATCAAAAGCATTTTATTGCTAATCGATCACTAATAAACTTTTTTTTAGGATGATGTTATTCCAGAGACGCAAGTTAGATTTGGAAAAGAAACTCTATACCTCGAAGGTTGGTGTGCACGTACTCAGTACAACGCGTGTTGTAGATTACTTGGTCCTGGTATCAACAGACATTTAAGCGAAAATCAATTACTTCGCGAAATTTTCCATCTCGGTAGTCGAGTCATTGAACCTGTCGGAACGGCTCACAAAACTAGCAAATTGGAAAGAGTAAGTATTTTTTAAATTAAAACTAGATTTTATTTAAAAACTTGTATTTAGTTTAAACTTCGGAACTAACATTTTTAATTGATTACTTCCAGACGCTAATGAACGCAGCAGCATTCAAGGCCCGCACAATTCAAAGGAATCGAGTCCGAGACAAGCGCTCAGCTGCCTTAGCAATATAAATTTATTGGCAATTATTTAACTTCTAATTTAATATGATTTAAGTTGGCGCCGTACAACTGTATTGTTTGCACTAATTGAGCGACAAATAAAATTTTATCGATTTTTTTATCTTTTATAACCAAAATTTATTATGATGAAATTATTTTACAACGTTTATTTAAAATGTACGCGCTCTTAGGAATGAGTCGAAAATCTTTGGCAGAGCCAAGGCTCTCTCTAAAATCCAGCATAATATCTATTTACTACTTTTGTAAACTCAGTATATACAAAATATGCATATTTTATTGTAAATACATGAAGAAATTCTTTTGATCACTTTAAATTGACTATTAAGTAGATAGTTAAATTTTGTTTTATTATACATTGGCGAGGATATTGTTGACTTGCTTTTACCTAAGCAAATTTATTTTTAATAGAAAAATTGACGTTGATTTATATGTTCGTCTGTATTTATTTTAAGTCACGCAAGTAAGCATTTACAGATAAGGGTAGATAATAAAATATCACAAATGTATGTAATAAAATTAATAAATAACAAACCTTTTGTTTTTATTTGAACCATTTTATTTCTATAAAGCAAGATAAGAGAAATAAGAAGACTGATAGATATTGCACGAGTACGCATTTATTAGCGATTTCATATACTAAAACAATTGTAGGAACTTAATGTATGGTTATTAAGTGGTAGAACAAAAATGTTTTTTTTTCAATGACATATATACAATAATATTTACAATTCAAGCACGATAATGAAAACCTTTAGCTGCTAAAATCTTAATTTGTTAATAAATCACAAAGTAAGGTTAAATAAAATAAAAATACTGCTCTTGGATAAAAAATAAATACTGTACGAGTATTAAAAGGAACAATTAAAAAGTAATAAGAGCATTGCATAAGCGGTTTAAGTACAGAAAAAAAAATGTCTAAAAACTAAATAATCTTAAGGCAGTAGCTGAAAAATACTTAAAACCATTTTAAAACACGAGATTACAAATGTTATTCTTTCATCTATGTAAATAGATCGTTTGAGCAGCAAACTCCTTATCTGAAAGCATGTGCCATCGATATCCTAATATTCTTGAAACTTCTTGCTCTGTTTTTTCGTAGTTGTGGCAAGTATCTTTAATCCATTTGTGATGTTCTGGAGTCCACTTTCCGATTATAGGCCAATTTTCGTCACATTTTTTTAATATGACGTTTCGTCGAACATATAAGAACCGCAAAGATTTTGTGACAGACACGATTTCTAAAAGTGTGGCTGTTGAGATTTTGTCGCGAATCATCTGTACAAAAATATACAAGAGTTTATCGTATTTGTTAAAAAATTACAGAAGAAAACGCAAGAAGTTATTGTAAAGAAGACAGGCAGAATTTGGAAAGTATATCTAGTTTATAAAGAACTTTATGTTAGTCAGGTATCAAAATCATTAGAGGAATATTGCAATTTATAACAATATAATAATAGCTGTTTCAAACACTTAATATGCACTTTCACACACAGGTATGTTTTAGATCCTTTAGTATTTGTTAGTAAATGGAGAAATAAATAAAAGTCCAGAAAAAAGTATTAGCTGTTAGTAAAAACTTGCTTCTAATTCTTAAAAACATAAAAAATCTACCAAGGTATGAAGATTTGGACTCAATTTGCATAGTTTAACAATTTGCTCATCTATTCGTTTTGAAAAAGGTTTTGGTAAATAATATCTTGTTAGCCCTTTTAATGCAAAAACGCGTAGTGTCCAGCCAAAATAAGCTGCAAGGTTTAAAATATTTACTGCTGTAACCTACAATATAAATAAATAGTAATTTAAAACCTTTATTTTAATTTTTAACAGCTATAAAATGAAAATCTTATGTTACATACTTGTGTTTGCGGATTATTTAAAACAATGCTGTGACAAGGACTTTCATAGAATTTCAGAAAATATGAATCTAATGATACGGTATCAGATGACCTTTTACTTTCAAGTTCAAAGTGAACTTTGAGCCTTGGATTATTTATTTTCAGTTTTTTCCAAGCTTTATTGGTAGGCTGTAAAATTAATTATTAATTATTAAAACTAAAAATCAGGATTTATAGTTTATAAAGCAAATACTTACTAGCATGACTTCTGTATCTCTAGGGCTATAACGATTTTGTAAAATGTGAAGATGCTTTAATTGTGTATATCCTAATAGTTCAATGACATCTTCATGAAGATTTTGAGGACTAATAACTAGAATCTGCAAAAAGTTAGAGATAATCAATTAGTAAATTATTTGTACTTACAGTTATTAATTTTATTTGATTTATTCATACTTTTAAATTTAGGAAAACTCCAACATGTAAAAGTGGACAGTGAACTCTTGTTGTGTTTATTAATACTAATTTTGACAAAGTTTGTGTGCAATTAGAACAAATTTCATCCATTAAATGTAATGCTTCTTTATTGTCCAGCATTAAGTCTATCAGTTCTAAGCAGGTAAGAGCTTCAAGATTTCCCATCAGTCTCTTGAGTGCTTCCAGTAATTTTCCACCTGTTCCAAACAGTCTAATAGCATCAGGATTTTCCCTTGTAGCCATATTACAAGGGAAGGTAAATTTCAACCTACGAATGTTTGTGCCGACACCTATAGATGATGTCTTGTCAATGGCATGCCTTTCAGCATACCATGAAATCATATTCATGAACTCATAGAGATTGTAAAAATTCATCATTGGCTCGAAAATAAGGCATTTGAAATTTTTTCCAACTTTGTTTAAGCAAGCTGATGTCCTCATATGATCCAAAACATATTGCCATCCACTGTAATAGTTGAATTTTCCTCTAGTGAGACTTGTATCAGCCAGTGTAAAGGTTGACCAAACGTAGGGAAGTTTGAAAGCTCTGTACCAGTTTCTGCAGACCAGGGATGCATAGTACCTATCTCTGATTGATAGATAGGAAAATATCTCTTCAAGGAGAATGTCTGGTAACTGATCCCAGTTACTGTATTCTCTTTCACTCTTTTCTTCATCAGTTTCTTCTTCAAAATCTATATAAAGAGCTGAAAATAAGCAAATTTTCAATGACGGAATTAAACTTTAAATTAAATTACGTTTTAAAATAATTTTTCTTTTTTTTTTTTTATAAAATTGGCAATTTCCAACTTTTCCTTTGTTATTGTGGACCAAAATATTTACTAAATTTAAAAATATTGAGCATGTGATTTAACGTTGACGTTCGACTTCCGTATAAAAAAAGAACGTTAAAAATACAAATCACCTAAATCCATTTAACGCAATTCCTAAACAAATCACCCAACAATTAACACCCAAAAATAATCACCAACAACGTAATCGATCCCCAAAGACCCGTAAAAACGTAATTTTAGACAAAAATGGCAGGTGAAAAATCCAAAATCCCTGTTGTGCATGACGTAAAGCCAACGTCGTTCCTTCCTTGTACAAAAAATCAGTCAATGAAAAATCAAAAAACTCACCCTTTTCTAGATCGTTGAGTTTCCAACAAGCGGTATTCATTTTTTCTGGTGGCTGCAGCTCGATTCTATCACATTTGAACAATTTGTAGCCGCGCACTGGTCAAGGCACATAATGTGTGCAATATTTCTAAAAATACGACGGCAGAGAAGCAGCGGGAAAAAGAGTCGCAACCGCCACGACTTTACCTTTTGAATCAGCCTCGCGAACACTTTTCATCGGACCCGCGCAATCGACGGCTGCGACCGCCACCCGCGCATTCGTCTGTCGCCATCACCGTTCGTCATTTTTCATTCGTAATCGCGCGCCTCCCCATCGATCAAGCGATAAATTTTAATTGCTATTTGCGCATGCACGTGCTCCTTATATAAAAAAAGTTCCTGATGAATCTGCCGAGCGCCTTTCTTTTGAGGTTATGTCGATCGGCGAAATCTTACGTAGAGGTGTTGTTGATTTAATTATAATTTGGCGTCGATAAAACAGAAAATCCGAAAGTATTTGGAGAGTTCGATTCTTTGTTCAGTTTTCAAATAAACTATTTTTTAAATTTTAGAATCTACAAGTATTTCAGTGTTTAAGAATGTTTGTATGGTATAAGGAATGTAAAAGCCAATTGTGACGTCACAATATTAAGTGTGCAATAAAGTTCGAGTGCATTTTGAAACTTATCTGGGGAAGCCTATATGAAGACGAGAAAAAATAAATTTTAAAATATTTTAAAATTAAATTTAATGTACTTGATTTTCTCAAACAAGGCGGAAAAACCAATAATTTTTAAACTTGCAAGTTCTGTTTTGCCTGCTTTAGATAAAAGAGTTTTATAATTAGCGCCAAATGGCATTGCGCACGCTCACAAGCATAACCTAAAAATGTAAATTATTCGGTTTTTGTAAACTTAAATTTGCGGTAAATAATTGTAATAAATATTTTTAGTTATAAAATTTAAAAAATTATAAAATATATTTAAAAAATGGAAAGGAACGAAGAAGATTGGGCCATTGAGTGTTCTGATGATGAGAAATATGAAGTGGATCCAGAGGTACAGTGTTTCTGCAATGTTTTCAGCACAATTATTAAATAAAATTGTAATGTTTAATTTGGTTGTATTAATGTACAGAATGGCTGGATTCATAAACCAGAAGATATAGTTTCTCTTATAGAAGGCTTAGAGAGCAATAACAGAGTTCTAGAGCTTGAATGGAAGTGTCCAGGGAGGCGTGAAGCTTCTCCTGTAACTATGAATAATCATCAGCAAGATATGATGCACGAGTACAAGTGAGTTTTTATTTAATTTAATTATTATTAAAGTTTTTAAAAAAATTGTATTGAAAAATTGTTTTGACAATTGATGATTAAAGTTACTATTTACTATTTTAGACCAAAAGAAAAGTCAGATTTTGATTTCATGGATGAAATGTCCTGTCCACGGTTGCCAGTTAGGAGAGTTGGAGAGAGTACACCAAAAGGAAGTGCTAAAAAGAAAACTGCTAGTTTTAATGGAGTGTTATCAACAATGCTGCGTCATCGCAGACAAGAGCAACAGGAAATTAATTCCAGTCCCAAAAAGGCAGAGCCAAATTCTCCAGGAATGAAGTCTTAGACAAAAATTGTTTTTCCTATGAGACAATTATAAGTGAAGTGCAAAAATATGGCAAAGCCAACAAGTTACTTAATGAAAAACTTAAGTGACTATCTACTAACTAACTTTACACACTACAAATTTTCTATTAGTCTATTTCGAGATTTAAGACTATGACTATCTGTAAAAGGTATTGCTAATCTATCCTCTGTGAGGATACAGAGTAATAATTATCTTTTTATAAAAAAAAGATTTTATTAAAATAGCTTCAGATATATATATATAATCAGTACTGTAAGTCAAAAGAGATAAAGAATGTGAGAGAAAATCATTTTTAATGTAGAGTATGAATGCGATTATAATTATTTTTTAAGATCTTTGTTTTCAGTTTTTTGAAAATATTACAGAAAAATTGTATTACAATAAATAATATTTTTTATTGCAATTACAGTTACTTAAAATAATATGCTAACAATTATAATTAAGCATTAACCATAGCCCATGAAGGAAACTCTTCGGTTATATTATAAACTTTTTTACCCCATATTTGAAATGTGATAATTACTATTACACAGGCATACAGTGAAGGTAAACATCCTCCTTTCATAAGATACTTGACTGGCATTCTTCCACTTATAGTGATGATAGCATTCGGCGGAGTTCCAACTGGTAATCGAAAAGCATATGAGCATATTAGGGTTGCTGGGACCATCAGATATAAGGGATTTACTTTTATTGTTACACTCTGTATAAAATATATAATTAAATAGTTAATATACTTATTATCTAACTTGCACATAAGTACAGTACACAAATTTAAAATGTAAAGAATAATTAAAAAACTATTATATTTTAAATTTATACTGTACTTCAAGAGTAGAGTGAATTTCGATACCATTTGAGCAATGACAGGTAACACAATGTTGGCGAACCCTATGTTAGACGTGAGTTCCGTAAATGTACTCGTAAAGAAGCAGGTTACACACATAATTGCAAAGGGAGGCAGAGTTTCCAAAACCGTCATCGACTTTCCGATTTTTTTCGACAGGCCCGATGCGTTGCTGCCTTTTGCTATTGCGAATCCACCGCCGAGTAAAAATAGTAAACCCCACGGTATTTTCTGTTCGACGACTTTCCATGTAATCAAACCCTCTGATTGTACTATTGGTCTCTTATTTGCTGAAAATGCAATGAGAATTTCAATATTTTTTCACGTAAATTTCAATTATTAATAAATAATATCAGCGATTTTGCTTGCGTGTATGTGTATCAATAACCAAATTTTGTTTTTAAGTTATTTCAAAAAAGAATAATGAAAGTCTACTCGACTTAAATAAAGTATTGGTAAAAGGCGATTAACTGATTGCAAAAAAAAAATTTAATTTAAACTTTAAAAACGACTTTTGTACTTATGTTTTTGGCGCATTTTATAACTTTTCTCAAAAAAACCTTTCCAAGTCAAGTAGTAAAACTAATATTTACTTCAGGAACTGTGCAATTTGTGCAAACGAAAATGGAGGTTGAGCATAATTTTTCTAAGCTCAAAAAGAAAATCGAGTAATGTTTATTAAAATTATCAAAAGAGAAATTTTATATAAGATTTAATAAAGTGCCATTATAAAAATGAATTACCTATTCTACAACCTAATTCATTTAAAAAATTTCCTTTATCTATTGCAATTAAACCAGAATTTTTTTTCATTTTATTTTGCCATCCTTTCATATGTACACTTCTGCTGCGTATTAACAAAAACCACCAAAGTTTTGATTCAGAAATTCAAGAAATTCAGGAAGCAGCAAAATCTCAAACGGAAGATTAAGAAAGTCAGTATAACGACAAAACTTTATGCACGCTCTTCTCGTGCAACTACGTTTTCTTGGCAGAGCTCGTAAGAACTCGAGTAATATTCGACAAATTGACTTTGAACATTGCGTGCTGTTTTCTTTCTAATACAACTTTTTCTCCAATCTTTGTTTAAGACTTTTAAAGCCAGCTACTTGCTTTTCTTTCGAAGGTAAATTACCTCCAAGTTCTGCGACTTGCCAAAACCGATAATTACAAGAGAATTATAGAAAATTGTTCTTTCTATATAGTTAATCTTTAAAATTAATTTTTTATAAAGAAAGCGCAAAGCGAAAGCAGTCTTTATAAAAATTAAAATAATTCTCGTTTTAGAAATCGATTTTT
The DNA here is from genome assembly GCA_900474335.1 of Ormyrus nitidulus. NCBI lineage: Eukaryota > Metazoa > Arthropoda > Insecta > Hymenoptera > Ormyridae > Ormyrus > Ormyrus nitidulus. The sequence goes on along the minus strand of UCOL01003259.1, from coordinate 7,759 downwards.
TTGAAGTAAAAAGTAAAAATTAGCAAAGTTTTTTAGGTCATTATGAGCGCAGCTCAAGTGCGCGTGATCCGGCACGTAATTTACATAAGAACCCGGCCGTACCCAAGGCACGATCAATTGGCAGCTAATCGATTGTACAAAAACGCTTTAAACTTTACAGTTAACACCCGGAGTACGCTCTTTTTGGAAACTAAAATTTCTTTACTTTCTCGTTTACTATACACTCGAAACTTAAACGTGAAATTTAACAACTAAGAAATTTCAAAGCTATTTACAAAAAATGCCAGAAACAAAAAATCTACAAAACTAAATCGAACAAATACAATGACTTTTAAAAGAAAAAAAGGGAAGACTCACCGTCCTTGTCGCAAATGTGTAAGAAATCCAAGTCTTTGGGAATGACGAACATGAGCACCACCACGAGCAAAACTGGCGCGGAATCCCTGATGGCTCTGCGCGATAGTGAAATTAGCGATTAGCAATTTATCCTCTCTCGGCGCGCGTTTCGAGCAGGTTAAACTTACACCTCGGGCAGGTAATCGGCCCATCCTTTACAGAATCCTGGCTGACGGAAGAACCAGAGCACAATGCACAGCACGAACACGACTGCTACGAATATTTCGTGGTAGCTAAGGGGGCCTAAGTTTTTAAACTTCTGTTCGATGACCTGTATTTGGTTTTAGAGGTAAAATATTGAAGGGGGTCTTTTTTTATATGTCTAGAGTTTATAAGTAACTTTAAAAAGGTCTGATTTTCGTAAATGATTCGTGAAAGATTTATTTAAATATTAATCTAATTTAGTATATATTCGTCGGTTGTCACAACAATGGCTGCTCTATTTATCTGTTTATTTCATTAGATAAATATCGACTGTATAATTATTACTTCATATTATTTCACTATCCTCTCGATCAGCTTTATCATAATAATTCTGATTTACACTTAATTAAGTCGCAGTCTGTCTGTTAATTAATTAAATTTTAAACTGCGATTTCCATTCGAATTTTTACTATTTTATTCGAATAGCTTAATTAATCAATACTTTAATGAAATACGATCAAATATTTACGTTAATAAGTAACGGGCAATGCTTCATTCATATTACCATTTATTTATAAAAATTGAACGTTAATTAGCTATTATTTCTCTTAAAATTTGTCTAAAATCCTCAAAAACCAATAAATAACAAAGAACCAATAAAAAAAAAACGAAAATTCACCGCTCAAACTCCTCGCAAAATATCCCAAACTTAATCTTAATCGTGTACGAGGATGAAAAATGTCTAACCCTACTGACGATGATCTCCCCCTCGGGGCCGATGGTCGAGTCCCTGGCCTGCTGGCTGTTGGGCCTGCCCAGGCCCATGTAGAACACGAGGATGTAGATGTAGGTGAGGAATATGTTGATCAACGCCTGGGGCATCGCGTGCAGCATCCACTGGCTGAAGTTGATGCCGCTCGACTGGGGGAACGTGCTCTCGAAGATGCCCTTGAACGAGAGATTCGTGCCCGTGCCGACGATCGTCGAGGTTCCCGCGAACGTCGAGGCGTAAGCCGCCGCCAGGAGGTAGCCCCTCGTCACGGTCGTCGGTATTTGCTTCCTGAGAATTGGAGATTTGTGGTTGTTTTTTGATACTCTGGTTTGTGGATCGATGTTTTTATCGGTCTGTAAACCAGACCAGTGGACAATTTTACTATTTTTATGTGATTCTTTTGCTTATTATTTCTCGTTCGAACGTTTTATCAAGAAGCGGTTAAAATAATCGCGGGGTATATAGTGTTCATTGTGTAAAATAACCGATTTATTTATTACATGCACTTAACTGACCAAGTAGTTAAAGTCTTTAGAAATTCATTTTGACTTACTGTAGTGGGTCTTCTGGATCCACCTCAAAAACTTTTCCCAAGCCTTCCTAGAATAAATGATTTTATAAGATCATTAAAGTACTTCATGTTTTTATAATCTAAAATCAATGTGTATTATATTTTTGTATATATAGTAACCATTAATTAAACTTCTCTACATAAAAGGCACTTCATTTTTCGTTCGCAACAAGAAGCCTTACAAATTTCGTGTATTCATTAAAAATCTTTTATACTTTAGTATCATTATAAAAACTTGAGATTATATAGATTTTCGATAAAGTCCTAATGAGTTTTAATAAAAGATATTTTAACGTATAAAAGGCGGATCAATACATCTTAACTTATCTTAAAGTTATTAAACCAAAATAATTTAATTTTAGTTCCAAATTAGCTATCCTTATATGGCTTCTACCATTAATAAAAAGCTTCTTCGAAAGCTCGGCTTTCCTTTAAGGACGATTCGAACTCCTTAAGAATTTCTTTATAAAAGTGGTACAGAGAAACAAACCCGAAAGCCGATTACCAGTATAAAAAAAAAATTACTGCGTGCTTCAAAAGAATTTTAACGTTTCTCTTATTAAAAACTTTCAACACAGATCGCACCTTTTACAGCCAATACTAAGCTAATACTAAACCAAAAAAAAAAAAAAAGAAACCTACCTCCTCGAGCTCGTAGAGCACGGCGAACATGATCGGCACCATCATCGCGCAGCAGGCGGTGTTCGACACCCACATCCCCAGCAGAAAAATGACGAGGAGCAGACTGGCGAGGAGCTTGCGGTGGGTGCAGCCGACGAGCATCATCACGCCGAGGGCGATGCGCAGGTGCAGTCCGCTGTGCTCGACGGAGATCGCGAGCATGAAGCCGCCGAGGAAGACCATTATCGTGTCGTTCATGTAGCAGACGCAGGTCGACTGGGAGTCGAGGATGCCCAGCAGCGGGAACAGGAACAGAGGCAGGAGGGAGGTCACGGCCAGGGGCAGGGACTCGGTCATCCAGAACATCGCCATCAGCATCACCACGTACGCGCATCGAACCGGCTGTTTTATTTTTCCGAGTTTAATTGCGGGAATTATAGGGGCTTTTTTTATTTCGAGCTTATTTTTTACATGGGACAAGAGGGAATCTCGGTCGGGCGATGAAAGATTTGTCGGGCGGCGTTAATTTTTTTTATTTTTTTATTTCCTTTTTCGCGAAGTGCGCCTCGTGTGTGACGATAAATCATTTTAAATTAAAAAAGTAATTCGATCTCGTAAATCAAACGATTTTGAGACACGGTGTACGTGATGCGTGGCTGAGAAATATACAGCTCCTGTCCGCCAAACGGCGAGAAGAAACTTTCTTTCGCGGAGAATTCTGACGTGGTTCTCTATAATAATTATATTTTACACTGGCAATTTAAAATGTTATTATTCTTTTATTATTCTTTTACTTTTAAAAACAGCTATCGTTGCAATAAATTTGTGTACAAAATGCTGTTCATATGCTTACTGCAGTTATTCAAAAAATACATAAATTTCAATTTACAATGGATTGCTGTCCATTTGCTACACAAATGAGTAGGTTAGAACGTGAAAAAGTAATCAAGCTTTCCATGATGGACGTTAATTTTAAAACCCAGTTACAGTTTTTTCTTTTTTTTTTTACGAATGACCAATTCACGCCGAACGAGCTGATTTCAGTCCCTTTTTTCAAATCCAGCACGTTGCGCCGTCATGTCAATATTGCATTATTGGATCCGAGCCGGTAAAAATTGATTACCTCGTCGCAGCGGGAAACAGATTTTTTTTCACCGCTTTATACCGTCGAGCGCAAAAACTCTATTTAAACCTTCGTCGGAGAGAGTTACGCGTGTTTTTGCATGAAGCCTCCCCCCCCCCCCCCCAGCAACTGGTGACTATTCCCGCGGAGTGTTAGAAATGACGCTTTCCTTAAGAATGTGAAAAAAAGATACCTTGCTCTCGTAGTAAAGGACCAGGATGGGAAGCAAGGCGAGGGGCCAGACAACAATGACGACTGTCCTCCAGTAAATGTTGAAGAAGAGGCGCGTCTTTTCCAAGGCCGTCTTGTTATCGTAATTCGGTCTGGAAACGGAGGTTATACCTATCGAGTCTGCACGAGGAGTCAGAGGGGAGCGATCCCGGGACTTACGGTTTGTTGATTGTCTGGGACGCTCTCGTCGAGCCTGCCGGATCCATTATTCGAGTGGCTTCGACCAAGGCTAATTACAAGTACTGGTGTTATAAACTAAGTAAACTGCGTCGTCGGATCATCCTGGGACGAAAAATTCACAGTGGCTGGAGGTTTGTTTGTTTGGTTAACCCCAGACACGATGCGACGCGGAAAAAAGTGAAAAACGCGAGAGGACAAGACTGAACTTTATACTGGTAAACCCTTCGAAATAGAAGTTTTCTGCCCTCCGGCCGGAAAAATTTAATTTATTATTAATTAAATTAAATTTTGAATTAAATTTTAATATAAATTTTATTAAATTTAATTGCATTTAAATTAATTTCTCTGAAGTAGGACCGTTCGAAAAACCTTTTCTCTATACATTTTACGTAATTAAAATTTAATTTCCTCTTCTGTTATATAATTTCTTTGAATATATAAATCTTTTCGCTTCCCAATTGTGCATCGCTCCGCAACTCGTTAATCGATATGTATATTGACGATTCGATGCTCTATTTTTAAACTAAAAATTTCGTCGAACATTTAAAATCGTAGATTCCTTTGATATTGCTCGTTCAGATTTTGTCGAACGGGTGGCGAAATTAATCGTTCCGTTTCGCTGCTAATTTAATAGATAAAAATATACTGTGACGCTGCGCTTTCCAATTTTCAGTCTACCTCTTTTTTTCATTTCTGCTATTTTATTAATACGAACACACTTTGTGAAAATTACATGCTACCTCCACTAAACAAAATATCGCGAGCTGCATATTAATTTCAGCATAATTTCCAAAAACTCTCTGCACTCGCAGCCGAATATTCACTCCGCGCGTCGTTATATAGTCGCGAATAAAATCCTCATTATTCCGAGAGAGCGCCAATTAATCAACCCCCGAGCGACAAAAGCAGCCGCCACCCCTTCCGCTCCCCGGCCGCCCGAATTTCGCGGCGATGACTCGTCCTGCTAATAAAAAGCAAACAGCGCGGCGTGATTCATCCCTCGTCCCTGCGTCCTAGATGACTCAATCCGCCCCCCCGCGCGAATCGGGCCGCGAGGGTCGTCGCGCGAGCTCGTATAACGCGAGAGTTCTCCTCTCGCGCGCCGCTCGAAATCGCGCGGAGGACAGCCCTTTTTACGAGGCTCTCCGCGGGCAGGAGAGAGAGAGGGAGCTTCGTTTCCGCGGCACTTTTGGGGCGGGCATCGATTTTTTTTTACGGCCCGGAAGGCTCTCCGCGGGGGGTTCTCTTTAAGTTTCCGGCTTGTCCTTTATGCCCTGCGAGCGATAACGCGAGAGTCGCGCGCGTCCCTTTTTTTTTATATACGCCCTTTTGGCGTGAAAAAAGGCGATGACGCAAATGTGGCTTGATTAGCGATGGGGGGTTCGGCGGGGGATCGATTTTTTAGTTGTAAATTTTGTTTAATATTCAGGGCGGTAGTTTCGGGGGATCGGAAGCGGAGAACGTGAGCGAGATAAAGTAGGAAGTTGAATATTTGATCGATTCCGATAAAAATATCTGTGACCTCTCTCTGGTTCGACTCGTTAGCTTAATATTTTTAAATTAGGTTTTTAAGGTCTAATGTAGATCTGTTAATGTGACCTGAAATTTGAAGGTATAAGAATACATTTTTTAATGGAAAATACTCTGTTTATGAAACTGCAATTTAAAAGAGATTATTTTTCTTTTTTTTTAGAGACTGAAACAGTCTCGCGTAATTTGTTTTCCCCGGTGCGAAAACTCCGTTTAAACTTTTTTTCACAGTCGAGAGCACAGGAGAGCTTTTTCCGCCGCAATTGTCGTTTTTTTTAAAAAAAAAAAAAAAAAAAAAAAAAATATCCGCGAGCTCGGCGGCGTTTGGAAATTTTGTTTTTGAAGTAAAATTCTTCGTAAATAGTTTATGCCGAGACGCAATTAAGCACTTTCGAATACTTGGACCCTTTAAGTCTTTCTCGAAGTTGGACGACCCTTTTAATTAAGCGAGCCACTTAACAATTTTTGAGTTTAAATCGATAGAAAGCGACTTGCGATTTTTAATTAAAAGGGACGAATATTTGTGGCACCGAACAGAGCGGAGAGATGGCTTTTAATAAATTTTTAAACGAATTTTTTCGAGCGATGAATATTTAATTCGACAACAAAACGAGAAAAAAAAAGGAATAACGTTTCCAAGGGAGTTGTTAAGTTCTTTAGACCATAAATTTTTATTCGTTCAGCTAAAACAACGTTTTAAAGCTGCGCTTGAAAATTTTAAATGCATATTTTATAAATGAAATAATTCCCTGTATGAAAATATCTCTTGTTTACTTTATAATAATCGTTGTAGGTATGTACTTTAAACTTATTTGCTTTTAATTCGCGTTTGTTTAATATTTAGCGGAAAAAATTCATCCCAATTCGTTTACAGTAATACGTTATTTAATAGAATTTTAAAAAAATGTTTGTAATTCGAAAAAGCTTTTTGCACCCCTTAATATTACAAAGGCAAAAGGTTTATCTTGACCATCGAGGGTATTAAATTTCATTTATTTGCGCAAAAACAATATTTGCGAATGCATTAGTCGAAATACATTTACAAATAAAATTGAAGAGTTTTCGGTTCTTTGTGCAGCGATAATTACGTTTGATTTAGTTCATGAAGATTAATTTCCGTTATTATGCCGTTAAAATGAATGCAATTCGTTTAATGAATCTATACGATTGGAAAAGCAGCGATTATCTTCATTAATAAATTATATTTCATATTAACAACGTTTTCACTCTGCTTCGTAATGTTGAATCAGTAAAAACGTATATGAATTTCATTATACATATATTATCATTAATTACATTATCAAGTACCGAATCCACTGTAACGTCAATAGTTAAATTGATAAATTGATTAGAGTTAACTAGTTGCACGGATTGTATCGATCCTCCTTATATTTCGTTTATAATAAAAGCATGCCATCATCCCTCATATCCAAAACGCAGACAGAGTATGATCGAGAAGTAAAAATACGTTCATTTTCCCATTATTTTAAAAACAATTCAAAATCCCTCCTCCGCCGCAACGGCCATTCCATTCGCCGAGAAAGAGGCTTCCATTAAAAACAAATAACTTTAATTCCCCCCAGCTCCTACCGCCGCCGACAACCGAGAGCCTCCAGCGATTCCCTACAATTCGATTACCAGTTTTAATTTTAGCCCCAATCCGATATAGAACCGCGATCGCCACCGACCCCCGCGTATACAAACCTCATACTCGCGGCTCGATTCCCTCGAAAAGTCCCGTCCCGAAAATCCCTCGCCCCGCGAGAGAGAGAGAGAGAGAGAGAGACGATCGCCAGCTCGCGAAAGGCCTCTCTCTCTCTCTCTCGGCCCCTCGGCCTCTTTCCGGGGGCTGCGGCGGCGTCGGCGGCAAGGAGCTGCCACGGGCGCGCGCACGTCGAGGCCGCGGCGGCGGCGGCGGCGGCGGCGGGGGGCGGTCCTCGAACCCCTTCGCCGAGTCGTTCCTCAGTCTGCATTGCGCATCCACGGGCCACCGCCGTGATCGCCGGCACACGAGAGCCACCGAGCTTCGTTACGAACCAGCCGACTGTCCCAGCTCTCTGCGTCCGACGCGGATTAAATCCAGAGCTGTGCTGTCCTGCCGCTCCGCTGCCGCTGCTGCTGCCGCTGCTGTCGTTCACGTGGCCCGGGTGAGTTTTTTTTTTTTTCGTTTTTTTTTTTTTTTTTTTTCGTT
>UCOL01003258.1:0-20117 GCA_900474335.1 Ormyrus nitidulus | reverse complement strand
AAGTTATATGTGATTGAACAAAAATCGATTTTTCTTAGCTTTTCGCTAAAAGAGCTCATAACTTTTGAAAAATCGAGCGTTAGACCGAACGCATGCGGCTTCTTCCATGTTTTAACATTAGAAAATATATCCCAAAGTTCGAACAAAATCCGTGACCCCAACAAGTGAGACTCTCCTGGTTAGTGTTTTCTTAGTCGGACGCTGTATCGTTGGGTAGTCGTTTTAAGGTACTTGGGGTATTACTTTTTTTTATGAAAACGTCAGAGTTGCTCGTTATCGAAAATCAATATTATCGAAGAATTTAATACTATAGAATTATACGGGACTACGTAGTAATTGGGAGTTATTTAAATGAACATTTTAATAAACAATTTTAATCCACTTTAATATTATTTTAAGTATTGCGTTATAATTGTTTTTCACGCGGAAATTTAATTTAAACCGCAAACAATAATAATTTTAATTAAAAATATTCTATTATATTCCGTATTATTTAATACACCACATTACTTACATGTTCAGAAATTAAAAAGAATGAAAATTGATATATTCACCTCAGTAAAAGGTATAAAAGCCTGTCACTTTAATTACATTCATCCGCAACTCACACGAAAAATTCAGCCGCGACACGCGAGAACACACGGCGAAAGTATACAAATTCCGCGAATTGCAGCTAAAATGCAGCGAAAACACGCCATTATACTAGTTAGATGCTCGAGTGCTCTTGTGCTTCTACCCCTATATGAACTGTGCAGGTACGAAGTGGACGAGCAAGAATCGAAAGCAGCCCTCCTCTTTCTTCCTTTTTCCCTATCCAGGCTTCAATTACAGCAATCAAAGCAAGAAAGGAAGAATGGAGGTTTTTTCTCGTAAAAAAATTAAGATCTTTTTTAGAATTCCAGCCACTTTAAAATACAATTCCTCCTGTTCCTTTCTCATTTTTTTTTTATTTTTGTTCTCGCCTTTTCCGATTCATTCTGATTTTCAAGCATCGTCGTGACAGATCAAAAGAATGAAAATATCTTTAATAAGTAATTGTTACTTTAACTGCCTAAAAATTATGCTTATTAATTAAAGTCAGGATTTTTTTGCATATTTTAATAAACAATGAAATATAATCACTAGACGCAAAATCTAATATTTAAAATTGTTAAAATTGTTTTTAAAATTGTTGCTTGATTGCAGTTAATTGCAGTTAATTGCAGTTGATTACAGTTAATTGCATTTAATTGCAGTTTAAAATTGTTTTAATGGAGAAATTATAAACCCACGATTACTTAATAACTTGGATTGTAATCTGCAATTGCTTATATAATTGTCTATTGTTAGAAAAAAAAAAATACCAACCAACCAACTCATCCGGTACAATCTCTCTCAATAACACACATTCACCTATTGCTCATCGCTCACCTCTGCAAATGCAAAGTAGCCCGTCTTGAAAAAATATCAATAGAGCTCGACGCGCGCGGCTGCAATCCGGCAAACTCCATTATCTTACGGCGCGGCGCTCGGCGCGTGAAAAGGAGCAGTTGCGGCGAGACAGCCGCGCTGCAATTCCATTGCCGCCGCGCGACAAAGGCCGCGCAGATAACCGCGTTAATGATGGTTTCCGCCGCGTATATAAGCGCCGTTCCGAGCGGCTGGGTGATTCTCTAATGAAATAGCGATAACCAATTACTGGTTAGAGTCGCTGCGCTGCTCTTTTCCATGTTTATCCGCTTTGTTTGGGGCTGTTGTATTGCCGTACGATGTTGACTTTATTTCAGTGTGTGTGTGTGTGTGTGTGGAGGCCTTGTCGATTGATTGATTAAATAATTAATCAGTTTAGGAAAAATTTTAACTGATGAGTAATCTTGAATATTATCTGTGAAATTTGGCCAATAACGTGGATCGATTAATTGGTGCAGTGATATTAAAGCTGTTAAATTGACCATAATCTTGTATCAAATGAAAGGCAGCATTTTCACAGATTCATGTCCGTTTTTTTAAGCTATTGTGTGTACCTTATCAATAAGTTCTGCTCGGCTTCTAAATAAATTTAAAATTTCAATACCCTTTTCTGCAGTATATTTCAAAAGCCAAGGGAGCAAACGTTAAGTCAGATATAAAGGGATACAGTCTCCCAATAATTCAATATCTGTTTTTGAAGCTCAGCCGTTACTTCCGCCTCGGCGATTTCCCGGCGTCGTTCATTCTTCTTTCTTGGCGTGACGAGAGACGAAGAAAAAAGGAGCCAGAGTCGCTTATGCAGGCAGCCAGCATAGGGGCGAGAGATTAGCGAGGAACTCCAAGGCCAGGGGAGGTCGAAATCGCGTTCGGATCGAACGATAGGCGAACAATCCGTCGTCCCCCCTTCGTACACCTGATAGAGTCGGTGAAAAATGAGCCTCGGAGCGGGACCGAACTCAAAAGATAAAAGATTGTAGCTCTTTTATTGGGAGCTTTATTCCGCGTTACGGATAATTTCGCGACGCCCCCCGCTTTTCGGGGCTGGAAAAGTTATTCGTCGCGTTCGGGCTCGAATGTATAATGAAAAATTGGAAAAGTTTAGTAAATTACAAGCGCTTTTTTAGCGTATCGGAGGCTCTGTCGGAGGTGGAACGAATCTTAAATGCGCGATTAGCGTTACAAATTCATTTCACACTTGAAAATATGATTCGAATCGATGTGTTTGTAAATAATGTAGGAGATTAACTTTTACGAGACGGGCCGACGTAAAAGGTTTTAGGAAAAATTGCTTGATTGACGTCAGAACGCGGCGATTAATTACGGTCGTTTTCAGAAACAAGAACTCGTACTTTGAAAGATCGATGAACGGAAATTATAGTGGACCGTTAACCATTTCTCTGCTATTACAAGCTATCGCAAAAAAGGGAAAAGGAATAAGCTCGCCATTAATTTTGCGCAAACCCTAATTATTATTGAAAGTGTATACAATAAAGTTGGATAAAAGGGGGCTGATTGAAAACTGAAAAGTGAAGAAAGAAAATTGCAATTTTTGTTAACCACATTCTTCCCTTTCTAGTTTTTCCAAAACAAGCGATGCGAACGTTAAATAAATTCCGATCAGTTTTGGCAAATAAACATAAAACATTTACGTGCAGAGAAGAAAGGAAATGACAATCGCAAAACTAAAATCGAGCGGCTCCATAAATGAGACCTCTTCTTCTTCCCCGAATATCTCAAGTGCCTTTCCCCGAAGTCCGAAAGCCTGGCGTTCCGGCACTGAAAGCCATTCCATTGCACTAGTCGAGAACAAAGGAGAGTACCGGGAACAGGGCGATCGTCCGCCGGAAACTCCATGTCGCAACGGGAAATTGTGTCTCCGATCGGCTCGGTCAAACTTTTTCCTCGGCCCGTTAATTGTTCGGTTACGTGCGAACGGGCAATTAGCCACTGCACGAGGATTAATTTCCTGGCAAACCGGTGCTGTATTAGAAAACGGTTTGTTTTTTCAATGAACGCCTGGTAAACTGTATCCCGATGCAAACGAATCGATTAAACTCAAAACTCGATCGCGCAGTGTTTCTTATCCTCAAGCCGAGACGTAGACACCCGATCAAAGTCGCGCAGCGCAAAGCAAAAAGAGGGCCAAGTCAGCCAGTAGTGCGAGGCAACGTAACGTCAGCCAAGCCAAACTCCGAGGCCGTTAAGCTCTCCTTTTGGCTCTCCTTTGGACTCGAGAAGGAGAAAGGTGAAGAGCGGCGGCAGAGCGGTATGTATCGCGTATAGATGTAAAAAGCGAGAGGACGGAGAGAGAGAGAGAGCGAGCCGATGATAGAGAGGGAGAATCGGGCGAGCCGCGAGATTCGTCGGTGCGGCGGCGCGCAGGCGGAGCCTCGGAGAGGCGCGCGTTTTACTTACACGCGGTGCGGCGGCGGCAGCAGCGGCGGCTGCAGCGGAGTAGCAGTACCAACGGGTCAGTCAGTCAGTCCAACGACGACGTGCGCCACTCGCAGACACACGCTCCCTGTCTCTCTCTCTCCCACTCGCTCTCTCTCTCACTCTCACTCGCTCACTAGCAAGTGTCAGCTGGCCCAGCTCTTGCTCGGCTTTTTCGTTTCTCGAAGGCGCAAGCTTCGAGCACGACGCGGATGTGACGAGTCGCCCCGCCGGTCTCCTCTGCCGATCGACACTATACCGCGAGCGGGACTCGGAAGCTGAGCCAGTGGAGACGAGGAGTGCGGACAGACTCGCGGAGGACTCTGACAGTGCGGATTGGTTTGTTTGTTTTTTTTTTCATTCGCCGAGGAGGTATACCAGGAGAGGAAGGGAAGATGGCCCGAGCTGCTGCCACCGCCAACTCCGCGCCGTTCCTCGCGCTTCCGGTGCTGTTCGTCGCTCTGCTCGCCTGTGTCGGTAAGTTCTGCACTGACGATTTCTCTTTTTCTTCCTTGATAGTTCAGTTCTGCCTGCTTCTGTCGTGCGGTGGTGGTTTCTTTTTTTTTTTTTTTACTTCGTCATCGTTTTCGGATTTGTTCCCGAAGAAAGGGAGCTTCGGTTTCGGTGGCTATTATATACGGATGGGGTGAGGCGCTTTTCGAGCGGTTGGTCCTGACGGATTGTGGGGCTGTTTCTAGACTCCTTTTTCGAGTTTTTTCCAGAAAAGGAGTTTTTTTTCATAAGCTCGCTTTTCTGCAAATAAGCAGAAGTATAAGTGTTTTAAAAAGTACAAATAAGTGCAAAAGTTATATAATTCATTTACATATAAAATTGTAAGGAAAACAACTCAAAACGTTCAAAATCGTAAGATGGATTAAAACTTGCAAGTATAAAAAAACTGTGATCTGAATTTCTGTTTAGCTAAATAAATTTTCAATTGAAAGCTTTTTAAAATTGTAATTTTAGAAACATAATATTCAAGCAAGTATATATACAATAAGTTATCTGAACATTGTCATTCTCTTTTAAAATGCCAATTAATAATTTTTAATAAACAAAATCGTGACTGATAAAAAACTAATAATTTTTTAATTTTAAAAACGAACAATTACTTGCTATAAATTATGTTACAAAACATTTTCGTAAAACTATTTTAGTAAGTAACATTTAAAATCCTTTTGGAAGTTTATTTTATTTCAACAGAAGGAGAAATGAACGTTTTTTATTTAAAGTACACCGACCAATCAAAATAACTGAAAATAAAACTGCAAAAATAATTAATTTTTTTAATTTATCATCAAATAAGGAATTCGATTGAAATTCCTACAGTTTTGAAAAAATGTACATGAAATGCACATTTAAATATTTTGAAGCTGAATATTTAAGCTCGCATTTATATTCAAACTTTTTATTTTTATTTAGCCTTTCGCAGGACCCGTTCCTGCTCACTTGACCAGTTTTTATTACTTCTCTTATAAGCAAAATAAAATTTATGAATTTGAGTTTCAAAAATTTTGTAAAAAATTTTATGGTTCACTTTCTTGATGTGATACAGTAATTTAAAAATAAATGTTTTGAAATTTTCTATAGAATAAGATGTAGATGTAAATAAGCATATTTAGTTCATGAATACTTTTAAAGTTTATATTTGACAATTTTCATTAAATGATAGATTTATTATTTTTTTTTTTAACATTTACACAAATCATTCATATTATTTTTAAATTTGTACACTTGTAAATAAAAATATAATTTTTTTCAGATATACAAAATTAATTTTTTTGTTTTTGTTTTTGAAGATGTTAAAAGGATTGATTTTGTTTTTATTAATAACTTTAAATTGATTAATCTTTCCAAAATTTATGACTGCAATGCTTTAAATCAATTTTATGACGATTTCTTTTTACACTTTAAATTTACTACTACATTTTAAAATGATCCAGTAGAATTTCGTCCATCCAAGCAGCTAAAATTTCTCATTTTTAAATAACTGTTATAGCTTTTTTAATTGAATCAAGTTTTCAAATTTCAGATTCTTAAAAAAGTACATTACGGTAACCGCTAATGTAATTTTTCTCCCCAATTCTTCCAATAAATTAATAGCATATCAAAAAAGTTTTTCAGTTACATTAATTAAATTCGTTTTAATATATTTTACATAAACTTTTTACTTAAAATTGAACGATTCGTAAGCAAGCAAATATAAAACTTGTTTTATGCTTTTGTTTTAATAGAATAAAATTGTTAATACACTGACAGTTTATTCTATGTGTAAATGCATATAGCAATATAGGAAGTTAAAATCTTTTTTCTTGCCTTTAAATTTAGTAAAGTTATTTTAGTCTGCATCTACTATTCTATAAAATTGAGTAATAATCTAAAGAAAGCAAACAAATTATGAGTTCTTAAAACAGAAATTTTTTGATTTGATAATAATTTTTAAATAAAAAATAGCCTTCTACTAAACTCATAAGTTTAAAAAAATATAAATTCGTACATTATAAAATCGAGGTTTATTCTCTCGAATTAAACTGGATTTTTGCCGTGAATGCGCGTTTCGTCTGCATTTATAAACAATAGAATGCAAGCATAAACAGCAGAGGAGGAAGGCTCGCATTCGCGAAATATTTAACGCCTAATAAATACGGCTTACTTAAAGTGAGAGGCAGGAAGAGCAGCCGCCGCTCTCTAATCGCAACATTTCCCGCGTAGCCGTGTTTCTTCGCGAGCGCGAAATGCCATCTGCCGGAAAACCCTAACTCTCGCGCGATATCCTCGCCCATTCATTCAGCAGATTCAGCAGCGAGTCCCGCGTCAACGCCGGGAAATCTTGCGATGCGCGCCGCGTTTATTAAAAATATTCACGGGAGTAGGAACTGGCAGCGAGGCAATTGCGCGGTTTCAGCGAATAAAGTTTTCGTTGCGCTCGGAGGGCGTTTCTGTTTTACTTTGGCCTTTAATGTAGAGGATGAGTGGTTTGATTTTTCCGCTTTCAAATGAAACATGAAGGGATTATATGTAGTTTATTTTGACTAATTACATCTTAAAATTAAAACTTTTGTAATACATATTGTTATAATTTTCTTCCGTTTTAATAATTTTTAACTGTTAAATCGCAAATGAATTGAAATTCTTTAAATTTTAAACCCTTTTGTTACACGACAACGAGTCCGAAATGACCAAACGGAATCCACTTACACTTGAAATTCTTGAAATGTCCACCGTAAATTCTGTCGCTAAAGTAAAGTTATTTACAATGAGCGAACAAATTTTTCACATAGTTATCCGTTTGCCTTCGTCACGAGTAAACAAGCGTAGGTATTCCGAATTTCGTATTCTATGTCAGGAGTAGCATACAGTTAAATAGGTTACAGAGCGTGATGTACAATGTCTGCCGCTGTACTTTGCGCGACGTCATCTGGAGTACAACGAGAAAAGTGATATTACAGGCATCTGACGTTTGACGAGGCGAAATTTAAAAAAACAAACTCTGGATGGGCAAGTAAAGCTTGAAGCTGAGGAAAACTGACGGCGAAAAGTTTTTTTACTTCGCGAAAAGAGATATTTTAAAATAACTACTAAGCGTTCATTTTCTTGTGAAAAATGTTATAAAAACATTAAATATTTGTACTTTTTTAAAAATATCTCTGTTGGTGAAATAAACAAATTTTTGCAATCAATTTTTATACAGTGTCTTTCAGATATGATTTGCATAAGCAAAGACGCAGGATATTTATATAATACGAAAACGAGAAAATAAATGACCAGCCTGCGGTCCTGGTTCAACTCTCGGGGCCGCCACTTTTTATTCGAAGTTATAAAATCAAATTGGGTAACGTCATAAAAGTAGATATTATAAATGTATTACAGTTAATGTATTGAATAAAATATTGCGCAAATGCATTATTGCTGAAAATGAAGCATTAGACAAGTTTCGGAAACCAATTAACTGTTGTCAAAAATAAATAATTGTATTACGTACATTTAGAGCAGTCACATTACAAAGGATTCAACTTTGTATAACAAACTGTATATGAAATTATTTATTAATTTATTAAAATTTATAAGCTCAAATTCGATAATATCATAAAAGCAGATATTACAAATGTATCACGGTTTTATTGAATATTGTCTAGATGAATTATTACCGAAAATGAATCAATAGACCAAGTTTCGGAAGCAAATTAACCGTTACGAAAATAAATTTTTATCGCGTCCATTTTAGCGCGGTGACATTGCGAAGGATGTGCAACATTGTGCAACAAACTGCACACGAAGCTTCGCATCTATAAATACCTAAAAGTCACCCCTCATCGGCCAATCAAAGCTTCGAATTCGGATCAAGGCGACCTCCCCTCCGTGTTTCGCGCCTTATATATTTCCGTCGCGACTTATTCTTATGAATTATTTAAGCGAGTCACCGCGGCGAAAGACAGACGCATGTTAATGCGCCGGAATCGCGAGAACGCAACCGCCCCCCCCTCCCTTTAATTAAGTCGAGTCTCGCGGCTCCGGCACCGAAAATCAAATTAGCCTTTGACCGCGGCGTATATAAAGAAGAAAAGCAGCCGAGTTCGACTCTAATTATTTCGGACGTCCTAGAAAAGTCGAATGCATTATGCAGCGGGGCTCTCGGTCGCTCTTTTTTTTTTCGCCCCGCCGGGACTTTTATTTCAGTTTCCGCGCGTCGATTCGCGCCTTCGGTGACGTAATGGTCGCGAACGATGAGCGGCGCATTGTTCGGGGTAGGCTCGTGCGCCGTTGCGCCGCGAAACGAGAATCAATTTGGCCGAAAGAGTAATTGCCGATACTATTTTCTAGAACGAGGAGGAGGCTGCGTGTACGTTGAATGCGCTCGAAATGCTATTTGATAATAGGCTTTTGCGTAGGCGAGCGTTTTTGATTGAATGAGTTACTCCGGTTTAATTGATTTTTTAGTTTTTCGTTTGAAGGGTTCTTATACGAGTCGAAAGCGAAATTAAAATTGTGAGAACTCGTATTCTTTTAGTGTGTTTATTACAATATTTCAGATTATATTCAATTAGAAAAACAATTAATTTATTTTGAAGCGAAGTCTAAAGATACAAGTGCTTTCTTGCACCTTATTACAAAAATAAACAGCTCATTATTCTCGTCATCATCGTCGTTAACATCATCATGAATATACATATAGCATCGTCCTTAAGTATATTCTGTGTCGAATATATTTAGGATCTTTACATTTTTTTAAGTTATAAATTAGTGTTATAATTAAAATGAACCAAAACTTATATTGCATTACTATTATTTTTTATGTGAAACTTGATTAGATTTTAGATGCCAACTTAAAGCGCAAAAGTTTATAAGGAAGTGGTTAATTAATTAATTCCGTAATTGAGTGGAAGTAGTTTCTTTGATTGTACAGCCTTTATTTTTGGGTTCAAAATTTCCGCAATGAAATTTTAATTTTACAAATGATTACAATAATATTTTGTAAAATACCCGCAGTGAAAAATGTTTCTGATAGAACACTTAGACAGCAGAAATAACGTCCTTAAGTGTATTCTGTGTCGAATATATTTAGGATGTTTACATTTTTTTAAGTTTACAAATTAATGTTATAATTAAAATGAACTAAAACTTAATTGCATTACTATTATTTTTTTTGTGTGAAACTTGATTAGATTTTAGATACAAACTTAAAGCGCAAAAGTTTATAAGGAAGTAGTTAATTAATTAATTCTGTAATTGAGTGGAAGTAGTTTCTTCGATTATGCAGCCTTTATTTCTGGCTTCAAAATTTCCGCAATGAAATTTGAATTTTACAAATGATTGCAATAATATTTTGTAAAATAGCTGCAGTGAAAACTATTTCTGATATAACGCTTAGACAGCAGCAACAATGTTTATATTTTATTAGCGAATATAAATGAGCATTTGTTTCAGTAATATTATGTTTTTGATTAATATAGAACAATTAGAATAAATACCTTTAACCATCATATATTGTGACTCTTAATTATAAAAAGGATTTACGTTTTATCCATGCACTAGTTTAAAATGCGATAAACGACCAATATAAATTTAAATTACAATCGCGTTATTATAATTTGTAATGGAATAAATGGTTTGATTTATAGAATTATTGTGCGGATCAGCCTTGATGCATATTGAAATTCTAAAGTATAAGTACTTTATGATTCCGTTAGTGTGGGCATAATATGCGTTGATTATTTGATCGTGGTTAAAACGCGATTGGCCGGAATTCAATGCAAGAGAGATTTAGCGAAGAGCCATAAATTTTAGAACGAAATATGCAAAGCCATAGAGTGAATGAAAAGTTTATCCAGGTGGGGAATAAGCGGGTTGTGCCAGTTAACATTTTTTAGTTAGTTTTTAGTTTTTTTTATTTTCTCAATTAAAAATAAACTGCACTTCATAGAAATTTTTAGAAATTTATATAGAAATTATTTGGCGAACTTATTATTTTGGTTTTCGTTTTATCGTTTCTTCCACAGTTCAAGCATTATATTTCAACTTTCACAAATCCAAAAAAGCATACCGAGCTTTGTTCTTCAAGAACCGGCCATTATTCGGAATTTGCAAAACGAAAATTCCATTTACGGCGCCCGCTTTAAAAGTTCCCCCAGACGGAGATAATTCAAGCGCAAGCAAACTTCGAAGAAGAGAATAATTAAAGCCATATCGATTCATCGTTCAATCTCCACGGCTCTCCAACATCAACGCAGCGTGTTTTTCCTCGAGAATCAACGTATTATATAGACAGACTTCGCTAAGACGCGTCTAGGCGTAATCTATAGAGCCCGAATGGATGACTGCTGAGCCGAATTGTTATCGTCTTATGGGATTAAGCCTGGCAGTGTTCACGCCTCGAACGTGCAAGAAATTAATCAAAGCAAAGCAGAGTCTCAAAGAAATTAAGTGCTTATGAAATTAATGCGATTAATATACTGCGCCTAATTTGCTTGGATAGAGTAGTTTGAATAGAGATACTTTTGCGTAATGACGAATAATGGACTAAGTATGAACAAAAGTTTCTTATCTTTTCTTGAAGAATGTCATCTTAAACAAATTGCTAAACATGATATACAGCTAATAAATCTTTTGGAAGATTTTAATAAAAAAAAAAGTATCAACAAAAACGTTTGAATGCAATTAGTTACGTTAATTTATACTTACCAGTACTTTACAGGCGCGAAAATCACTTTTTAAATCTAAAAATCCGAATCTTAAGCCAAGACTTTGTAAGCTGATATTATATAATATTTTGATTTGCTTGCAAATTTAGGAAAGTAGCTTTAGTACGCTACAATGCCGCACAGATTCCGAAAGTCCAGAGGTTCCGCCAATGCAATTTAGAGTTTAGTTAGTTATAGATATTTTGCATAACGAGAATGAATGTGGGTAACAAACTAGCTAAAGTAAACAGCCAAGATAACAGTTTGAGGATTCATATTTCTCTTACTAGGCGTTCCAGGATCTATTCTCATACTGCCTCTCTGGTTATACCTATATGAGATAATGCCAAATTCGGAATCAGCATGCTGTAACGATATGCAAATATCTACATTTACTAAAATTTACGATTAGCGGCATAACTTTTCGAAAGTGCAGCTGAGTACATAATTCAACTGTCAAAAGTATTTGCGCGAGCAAAAACTGAACACAATAGTTTGAATTTGTTTATTAAAATGAACTTTCCTTTAGTATTTACAGCTCCCTTTATATAATTTCTATTTTTAAAACACTTATTAGAAAAGACTCATCAAAACGACAGATGCGGAATTCGATTCACATGACAGGTAACAGAAAAGGTTAACCACCAGAGCTACAACATCAAATGCTATTTTAAACCTAAAAATAGTGACACCGAGCAGCTTATAGGAAGACCGCTCAAAGTACACGAAAACTTGGCCTCCAACCTCCAGAAGCAATCAAGCCGTCGCTCGAGACAGCTCGTGTCTCCCATCATTTTAGCCGCACGCAATTGACGCAAAGCGGGCGGGGAAGCCCGCGACGAATAATGCCGAGACGACGGACTGCCTATTTGCATCTCGCAAACATCACGCAAAGCGCTCCGTGCCCGTCGCCGAGAGAGATAGAGGCCTCCTCCGTCGGTCGTCGAGTTTATATGCGGGCGAAGCTGCGCGATAGCGCGCGGCTGCGTTAGATTCCTTGATAATTCACGAGCCTCCTCGCATATCGGGATTCGGGGCCCCGCTAAGATACGCAAGCCGGGGATTAGGCCGCGTCAAACGGAGCTTAAAATTCGAGCCTCGCCGGCTTACGTATATATATATACTCGAGGAGCCTGCATGCAATTTCCATTTTGATGCGCGGGCTTTAATTGTTCTTCTCCGGGCGGGGCAGGACTTTGGCCGCGCGGCCTCGGCCAATTATATCGCCGCGCCGCCGTTGTATTAGTACGACTGCTGCGCCCCGCTGCTTTCTCTCCCGCGCGCCCGCTTGTTTTCGCGCTGCATTCGCGCTTATTAGCGGGGGAAGCGAGAGCAACTTCGAGCCGGCCGATTCTACGCTTTTTAAGGCGCTTACAACCACCTACTTTGGCCGCGCTTTTTCGCTGTTGCCGAGAGTTTCACTGATTTTGCCGTTTATTGGCGTTTTGTTGCCGGTGAGATGTGCTTTTCGAGCCCTTTACCCGCTGATGTATCGTTAATGTGGGTTCATTTTAAGGACAAATTAATTAAATTTGTAAAAATGTTTGATTTTTTAGATTTTGATATTTTAACGAACTTTTATAAAACTTTTATTTGTGTTGTTTAAAAAAAAAAAATTGTTGGAAACGATAAAGCATAAAAACTAAAACTAAACCACTACTAAAACTCGAAATGAAATTCAAAAATTTGAAAAGGCGGTTAATTGATCGAGACGAGGAAAAATTTTAATAATGGAATAATAATCACTTTATTTTAGCACGTAGAACTGGTGTTTTACTTTACTTTAAGCTATTTTTAGTTCATAAATATTCAAATTCATTTAAAATTAAGATTCAAACAGAGAAACTTGTTTCTCAAAGTGTTATTACCGGAGCTATATTAAATACATTTTTAACAATCACAGAGAACTTGAAAATTACAGCCTTTGAAAAATCGCCGCAGGTAAATTCAATTCAAAGCTTCATTGATTTGACAATCGCAGACAAGCACAAGACTGCTTTAAACAATTAACTCAACGAAGAATCAGCCCCAGTTCCTCAATCCGAGACACACTCATTTGTACAACATTCGCTTCTTTTGAAACGATTTGTATTCTCAACAGCTAAAACCCAAACCCCCCGGCGGCGGAATATACGAATTAACAGAAAGCTCCGCAGAAATGTTAATTAGCGAAAAGAAGCGAATTTCATTTGCACCAACACGTCGGGCCCGCTTTCACCCCGGCCGCCCCGCTAACTCGTATTCGATTACACCGCTTTCAGCAACACTTTCGTCGCCGCAGCCGCCGTCGTCGTCGTCGACGACGATCGTCGGCCCCAATTAGCAGCCGGCAGTTGACCTTAATTAGAGCGTGACCAATTAGATTTTTATCGAATGGGAAAAATACTGTTACCGACGCGCGGGGGGGCCGTTTTACGGAGCGAGCCTCGCCGCGAGAGAGCGGCCGGATTGTTACGCTAATGCGGAGTATCGATCCCGCCGCGGGGGAGGAGGAGCAGAGCGGCGGCGGCTCTCTCGCTAAAACCGATAATATGCATTTTCGCGCGGCGGGAGAACGCGCCACTCGAGGAGAGAGAGAGAGAGAGAGAGAGAGAGAGCGGGATGAAAACGCGAACGCCCGCCGTCGTGTAAAAGGTGCGCCGATTATTGCCGGTCGCGGCTCTAAAATTCATCGGCCGGCCGAGCGAGCAGCTGTCCTCGTTGTCGTAGCCGCGAAATTGTTTTATCGATTGCACGCGGCCTCTCGCTCCTGGGTGGATGACCATTTCGGTGTCGCGTGCCAAACGTATTTTTTTTTTCGCTTGTATAGTCTCTCCTTAACCGGAAGGCTGATTAGTCGAGAGGATTAAGGGATTTGGCTGTATTTAATTTGCCAGATGAGAGATTAAAGGTTGCGGTGAAAAATGTGTTTTGGTTTCGCGGTAAGTGTAACGGTTGTCGATAAAATGCGACGTCGGGCAATAACTCAAAAGGCAAAAAGGCCAAAGTTTTTACCTCGAGATTGCAGAATTTTAATTTCTTATTAGAAAGTTACCAATTGCGAATACCTCTTCTTTTTGCCATTTGCACTCTAAATAGATTTTGGATTCGAAATGGGATATATGTTCGCTGTCAGCTTCAAAGATTGATATTTAAATTAGAGAAAGACAGGCTCTCCTTTTTTGAAACATCGGAGCTCCGATAATCACGTTCTCGACTAGAGGTGTACGTGCGCAGCTGTATGTATATATACCATACGACAGCGAGGATATCTCCTGGAACAGTTCCAGATTTTTGATCTAGCGAGAGGGGTTCAATTTTTCACTTTTTATTCGGGAGCGCGTCCGTGAAAAAATTTTCAGATTCGATAATAATTTTGTTTTATTGGCCCTCTCCGAGCCCGAAGAACGTCTTTTCCACGGTTGACTTACGCGGAGACGTATAAGAAGACGTATGTGTCCCGGTAGCTTTGCGCTTCTTGGAAAGCATTCGAATGCGACTACCATATATTCGACATCCTCGAAACTGCGTATCGAACCGCGACGCGTAGCGAATCCATAAAGTATTTAAGCCCCCTGCCTAAATATCCATTAAATTTCAATTATCATTCGACGAAATCAATACACCCCGGAATCCGTAACGTCCACAAAATCCCGCCGATGATATGCCCGCGCTCCAAACGCCCTGTCCGTTAATTCGGTGAATAAATATTCAGTCGCTCGCGTCATTATTGCTACTAAATCCCGAAGAAAAATCAAGCCGCGAGGCCCGCGGAGACATCTCCCCGGAAACGGCGCAAGATAAGCTTTCGCGGGAGTGGCCGGAGGGCGTTAATGCAAATCGCCCGATCGTCCGCAATTAGCTCTCGATCGCCGAGGGCGAGAGAGAGAGGAGATGCGCCGGCCGGGGCTGATAAATGACTGGGCTCTCGATCGCTGTCCGCAGTTGGCCGCGCGGGCCGACGGCGCGGGCTTTGTAATCCGGCTGTTCGCGTCGCGGGAAAGTCATGAAATTATAATTTACGACGCGGCCGAGAGAGCCGCCCTGCCAATCTGCAGTGTACGCTGTGCGCACACGTGTTTTACGTCCTCCCTATTTATATATCGTAAATCATCGGGGAGAGCCGGCCCATAAGGTTTGCGATTTTTGCGAGGGGATCGCTGCGGGGAATTTCGGGCTGTTTTTCGATTTGACGGTCGAAGAGCGGCGGATTTCGGGAAATTTTTTAGCTCGAGCGTTGAGAAAGTATTGTGCGCGTGAGTATTTTAGGAAGTGGGTCAGATTCAATTTCATTAATTTTTTGGGCATCGTTTCGAGAAATACTTATTTTAAAGTAGCGGTTCGTTGCTTCTGAAAAGCGAGGCGATGATATACATTTATTGAAAAATCGAAGATTCAAATATACTTTGGATATTTTAAAAGAAATCTTTTTATTAGGAATTTTTAAAAGCTTTTAAAAATATTAAGTTTGTTGAAATTTAAAAAAAGCATACAGTTATTAATATTATAAATGTTATTATTAATATTA
The DNA here is from genome assembly GCA_900474335.1 of Ormyrus nitidulus. Classification (NCBI taxonomy): domain Eukaryota; kingdom Metazoa; phylum Arthropoda; class Insecta; order Hymenoptera; family Ormyridae; genus Ormyrus; species Ormyrus nitidulus. Next base: position 4,550 of record UCOL01003258.1, on the reverse strand, counting down.
TAAATGGTAACAAAAGACTGATTTTTATAAACTCCGAAAATTTTAAATTGCATTTACAAGTAATCTAATATTTCTCGCAGTCTAGTGAATAAGTAGTAACATGTCAATATAGTCAGACATTTGTGTTTGAACGCAGATTGTCACTCGGCGTTGACTGGAGAATGAATAAAGAAAAAATATATAAACTTTATTGATTTTCAAACTTAAATTTAAAGTAGTCTCTTTTAACAACTTGGTATACAGGTACAGATAAAAAAAGAATGTGAAAAATGATGCAAATTTTTTTTTATTTTTGCATATAAGCTTGAGTATAAGTTTTTACTTTTGCCATTTTTCGAAAAATAAAAATAACGATGTTACTTCAAAGACTTTTTCTACAAGTAGGTTCTATTCTGTATAATGCAGTCATATGGAAAAAAAACGTCCTTTTACCATGAAAATATTCCATTAATATCCATAAAAGTCTGAGCCGTATTTCAGAAATTAAATAAAATACGTTTTGTTTGCGTTTTTTAAGCTTATCAAGCCTTAACTATATTACTATATATCCTTGCTATTTCGCTCCATTGAATTCCTTCATAGCTTTGTTCTTGTCTTGTTCTTTTGACTCTTCTCTATTTGCCACCTGGATTCGGAGTCTTGTTCGATCGTAGTGTGTCACCCACATTTCGTCTAATCTTTAACTCTTTCAGACGGATACTTTGTGCAGAGTTTATCAGTAACTATGGTTATAACGTAACAGGGATAAATATTATAATCAATATCTCTAACATTCTTTTTGTTTCTACTTGCAAAAAACGATTTTCATGCAGATTTCAAAGATGTTTTAATTAAAATTTCTACGAAAGTACAAAATAAGGCAAGTATAGTTTATTTTTACACGGATAGAATTTTTCAGTAATAATTACGAGTACGGCACCCGTAAACGTGGGACGGTTGGTCTGGGTGTAAATAATTACAGTGCCATCATAAACAATTACAGCACGACACGGAACAATTAATATACGCTCAAGTAAATTTTACTGAACGTTCCGTAATATCTTATTTACTCTTATTTACGGCTGCTCAGCGGAGATCGGTCATTTTTACGAGACAGTCAGTTATATTTTCTACGCGGTGTTGTATTAACGAATAAAATCCCACATAGTTCCACGATTACGATTCGTTTCGTAATTTTTATATGGGTTTTTTTCGTAAATTTTAATGAAAAATTCTGTCAGTTTACAATTTCATTTTTGGTAATACAAATATCAAAAGTATTATTTATTTGACAGCGGTAATTAAATGACTTGTCAAAAAGGTAATAATTAAAATAAGAAAGTATTGAAATCAATTTACAAGTAGTCAAGTATATATTCGGCCAAATGATCGAATATTGGCCGAATCTATCCCACCTTAAAAAGTAACTAATTTAATGACCTTACCGGTAATGAACGTGCTCTAACAGCCAATTCCAAAAGCCACTCCTTACCGTCCCCTAGCAGCGGCGGTGCGTGTCAGGACGGCGTTCTCCCAGTGATCACCGGCCTGCGTTATGCATCATCGGTAGATCATCCTGGCTCCCGGGCCGCCGCACAAATCCTCGGCGGTATCAGCCTCGCTTCCCCACTCCGTATCCGTTCTCATTATGCCGAGCAGCCGTAACGCATTTACGAGGGGAGGGATTTCGCTCGGATGCGATCGGGGCCTACTGCGTCTCGAGGCCGTCTATAAAGGAGCCGCGCGCGACTTTTTATTGTCCTCGCGGCTGGTGTAAATCGATTTTCGAGTCGTAAACGATTGATGGACGCGGCTGCTTTGGTTATTTGCGGAGTCGCGGCCCCGGATTTATTTGCTGTTGGACAAGATTCGCTCTTGTTGCTGGGGACAAATCGTTTAAAGGCGCGTAATTTCGTATACAGGGTTGTAAAAGTGTCGCGCGAGGAGTAAGTTTTTAACAGCTTGCCAAGTTTTGACGGTGCTTTATCAACTCAACTTTTCGACGTAATGCTTCAAATACTTTGGATTTTCTGTCTTTATGCTTTATGCAAAATTTGGTAATTAATCTTTTAATTTTTTATACTTCGGCGCCTGCATTTAAAGAGAGGATTTTATATATAAAATTTTTAAAGGCACTTATTAAATATTGCTATTAATAAAAAATTAATTTCCTAACTGTCAGTGTTTTCAGTATCAGCTTGCCCAGGAGATTTTTTACGCATATTAAACAATTTACAGCGATTAACTTTATATCTCAGCTATAAAATAAATTCACCTTTCGTGGAGCAATATTCGTTATATAAGTTTATAAAAAAAAAAAAAAAAAAAATATCCGAAACCAATTACTCCCAGGCCCCCCCGAAATATTAATAAAGAAGAATGCCGGGAATCTTGTGAATTTCAGTACCCCCGCGCTACTTTTTTTCAATAGATAAATATCGGCTTTATCGCTGTTTTCTGAACGAAGCTTAAAAGTGACCGCATAAAAGCGGCCGACGTAAACAAAATGTGCGAAATAACGCCGCTGCGAATAAAACTGGGCATGATGGCGACTCTCGAAAAAAAAAAAAGTAATAATAAAGCAAGCCTGTTACATCGTGAAAAAAAGCGGAGCGCGGGGAGAGGTTCGCTGTAAAATTGGAATTTTTTCTGGGTCGAACGTAAACGGCGGATATTCTTTACAAGCCGCATCATCGATGTCGTCATTGCCGACGTAGTTCGCGAGAGAGTAAATTCCAAAACACCGACAAAGGTGGCCAGATTCTACAGCCCTTGAGAATTTATTTCACTTTTGGCTTTCGATAACTTTTTTTTAGAGGTTTATGACAAGCAGTTCTTTTATAGCTGTTGGACGTCTAAATAGCTATAGTAGTTGAATAATTGAATACTTTCGAAAATTACCACAAATATTTACAACGTTTAGAAGCAAAATGCAAGCATATTTTTAAGTTTGGTATAATTACTTAATTCATCAACTAATTAATAAATTTAATTTATTTGATGAAATTTAATAAATGTAAAATCATATCAAAGTTCAATTTTATCGCTTTTCTTCACTTTTATTATTGCTTCGCGAGTATTTCAGACTTCTTGAAATTAAATTTTCTTCCGTTTTGAAGAGTTATTATAAAAACGATTAAATATGTGAAGTGAACCATAAATGCAATTATTAATAATCTCGTGATTTGATTCTTGTAATTGATTGTTATAAAGACAATGAATATTGGCTTCATTTGAGTTTTTTGTGCGAAATCAATTGAAATAATAATTATTATTTCTTATTGCCAAATAAAAAATAACTTTAATACGTTTCAGATGTTTTTCAAAGGCAGAGCAAAAAATTAATTAAAGTATTAATCAATACAACCTCTAGTTAAAAATAGAAACCAAGTTTTTAAATGCATCTTTTGTCATTTTAAAAATCCATTCGTTCCTCCTGCTTCCTTTCTCTCATTTATCCTTTTTCCCCTTTCTACCTTTCCGCTTTTAAAATAAGAGTAACAGAAGCAGACGGCGGTATTTTTCAAACGAACGACCTCATCGCTCCTCATCCCGCGTTTTGTGTCTTGGCTCGCCCGAAACTTCCCGCCGGAAAAAAGGCGCAGTCGGAAGAGCGGCGTTACGGCCATCGCTAATTAAGCCCTTAATCAGCGCAAGCAAAGCAAGGAGACAGAAATGGAGAGCGAGAGAGAGAGTCGGGGGAAGGGGCACGAAACAGGCTCGGGTCTATCGTTGATTTTCTTCGGCGGCGAAGTTTTCTTGCAAAATCGTTGCGATTGCTTTCGATGCTATAGCGTATATACCTGACGTTGCAATCTAGACGGCCACCGTCATTATCGCTCTTTTTTTTCTTCGGCTTTTAAATAATGCGCGTTTTACTTTATTTAACAGACTCGTTACTGGAATTATTTATAGTGGTTTAGAAAAAGTTCCTTCGCCAAGTGACTTGAAACTATATTTTCCGCAAACGTTGGATTTATTTTGGCGCACGCTATACATTAAGCATTTATGAAATTTATTAATAAAATTTATTAAAAAAAAAATGTCTTTTGCCACTGAAATATCTTTAACGTGCTATAGTTAACCCGCGAAACGAGCGAGCGAACAGGCTGCTCTCAACTTCGCCGCTACCACTCCCGTAGGAAAAACCCAGGAGCATTAGTACCTTTGGATTGCGAATCGCAGTCCAACCAAGACGAGCTTATTTTTGCATTCCCTTTTGAGCGGATTTTCGTACATGAACGATATGGACTCTTCCTATTTCTTGTTCGCCTCAGCTTGTTTTCTCTCTATTATTACACTACTGTCATGTAATGACGCGTTTAAGGCGTCTGATTACGAGCTCCGTCAATCCGTAGACGATAAGAGGAGGACTTGAGAAGAGAAGTGCATAGGCATCAGTAGCTCCTGGGTCGGTCCTGGGTTCGATTCCCAGCCGAGGTAAATCCGGTGCCTCTTTTTCTCGTCCTTCTCCGCATTTATTCACTACCGTCTCACTGTACACTGAGAGAAAAAAAAGAGTACAAATTACTATTTTGTATCGTTATTTCAGACATGAGAAGAAAAATAAG
>UCOL01003257.1:0-20018 GCA_900474335.1 Ormyrus nitidulus | reverse complement strand
GCATTACAAGTAAAAATAGTAATTTTTAGCAAGAACTTTTCTCAGTGTAACGTTAATTAAAATGATTTCATACAGAATTTATTAATTATTTTCAATATTGTGCATATTTTGTTGGAAAATCCTCTTTTTTATATTTCACATTTATGTGAAGAAAAAAGAATTTCATTTGCATTTATAATGTTATTTATTTTATTTTTGCAAATCACAATGCAAGTTAATTAATCGAATAAACTTGTTAAACCTTGTATAAATTTATTGCAATGAAATTATATTACGTTTATTATTTTATACATTTTCGCAAATATTTTGGTTAAACAAATAATGATGAAAAAAAAAGGTACGTAAACGCTTCCGCAAAAAAAAAAAAAAAAAAAAAAACAGCACGCTCTAAAATCTGCAGCGATTAAAGGGCGCTCTCAAAATAGCTCGCCGAGCCGGATAATTTACGTAATCGTCGTGTCTTATGAGTGAGTATTTATTTCGTGCTTTAAACATAAAGGTAAACACATCGGCCCGTTCACGAAACGCTCGATAATCGCGCTCTCGAGATAGATCGAGAGCCCTTATTTTCGAGTTTTACGGCGAGAGCGAGAGCCGATCGGAACGGAAGTTCACGTGCGTCGTGATCGCCTTTGGCCACAGGCCCAGACAAAGACATCGCGCCGTTAAAGCTCTGCTCGCTCGATTAAGCACGTAATTCTCTGAGGGATTCGTATCATTTGCATAGGAACTTGGACGTTAATGAATCTTGCCCGACTTCGGACGGTATGGATTAAGTTTTTCTCGCTCTGACGGGGAGACGAAAATAGAGGCTATTGACAATTATTAGAACAGAATATGATGGGATCGTTTCAAAAACAGACTTTATTTATTGGGGTTGGCTGCCAAAATAATTGCCCGTTGTTTTTTTTTCTTTTTTTTTTACGAGTTTTCCCAAAGTTTTGAAAATTTTTATTTTTTGAGTTTACAAGGGTATGCGCGCTGGATCTTTTTCAATATTTATTTTAAAATTTATTTGGATTAAAATGAAATAAATACTTTAAAAACTAAAATAAAATTTATTCTTGTCAATATTTATTTATTTGAAAATACCATAACTGTGTGCATTTTTTGAATTCAAGTAAACCAATTAATAACAAGTTATTTAAATAAGTTTAGAAATAACATGATAAAAATTTAAGCAATAAAATAAACTGACTAGTGATCATTTGCTTTATTATATATTAATATTTTATGGTGACCTAAAATTTGATTCACATTTCCATCTGCATGCGGGTATAAAATAGTTCCATTCTCATTACAAGTTTCATCAATTAATTTTTAGGTCATCACCAAGCTGCTCCTTCCTTTTACAAGACTTTATGTTCGCGAGTGACGAAACTGCAAGCACAGCGCTTGTGAAACTTTCTCCAAGTTTTTCCGCAAAATCATTGCAGCAAATAAAGCCCGCATCTCGTTATTTTGGAGCAACGAAGTCGAAAAAAAAAAATCAACAGCAGCTGCAATCCTTTCCTTTCATACAAAGACAGAGATAGAGAGAGAGAGAGAGAGAGAGAGAGAGAGAGAGAGAGAGAGAGAGAGAGAGAGTGAGAGAGAGAGAACGGGAGGAGTCAGGAGCGGAAGTTCACGCGCGTTCGAGCTAGCAAAGCGTGATTGCCCGCGGGAAGCTCCCGAGGAAGCATTCTCCGACGTATCTAATGCAAATTCGTTCTCGAGTTTACTGGAAGGTCCCCGAGTCACGGCATATGTTTTCCTCAAATTGCTTATTCTGCGTGCGGCAACAAGTTAGGCCTCCAATGTGCCAAAATAATTATACGCGAAAGCTCGGCTTAATTACCGAGCTCGCCGGGCATTACGAGCCTTTTTTGCATGAGCGCGGAAAATATTCTAATTAACGCGGGGACTCCGCCCTTTGTCTCTATATTTTTTCTGGGATTTATCGTGTGTCAGATAAAGTGCGATTAAGGCGCGACGATCTACATCTTTATTAGTGAGAGGCAAGTCTTTTCTTAATTAATGTTATCGTTTGTTTCAACTTATAATCCAAAACTTTAATTAGTTTCAGTTTTTGGGGCGGCGGAAACAGAAAAGTCAAGAGCTCATTTAAAATCTTTCAGGACGGTATTTTTTCATTAATGAAAGCTTCCAAAGATTTTTTAACTAGATAGCGGTAGAAGAAAATTAAAGAAAAATACTGTTTTGAAGCGCTCTATTTGCAAGATGTTATGGACTAACGGGTGAAAAATGTATTATTTTAAATAAATATGTTATGCTCTCCCATCTTCTTATTTATATTCGACTCTATTTTTGATCCAAAATAAGAGACAGGGAAGCATCTCGAGGTACTTGCTGACGTGTCAAAAGCTTCTTTTTATTTAACTCTAACCTTAAAATTATACAGCGTGCTTCAGGATTTATTATCATGTAATAATACATACGAAATCTCAAAGATCTCGAATGGAGATTAACGTTAATTACATATTATTACTCACATTTGATTTTTGTTCCCTTAAGTCAAAACACGCAAAACCTGTTTCGGCAAAATTTTAAAATTCTAGAACAATTCATCCCAAGTCTTAAATAAAAAAAAGTGAATAGAGCTGTTTGAATTCAAATTTATAATATTGCAAGCAATTTCGTCGCGTATACTTTGCATGCAGAAATGTGGTGTAAAAGTCGCTGTAATACCGTTTGTCTGTATAATAAAATTTACGACTGCAAAGGCGCTGTCGAGCTGCACCTACCGTAATACGTTACTCCGCAGTTCAGTCGTAGCAAGTTCTCCGCGAACAAGAACTTGCGATTGTTTAAATAAATTTCGTCCCCCCCCCCCCTCCCTTCCTCACTCCCTGGCAAGTTGGACCATTGTTCGAAATTTGCAGGGCGTAAAGCATAATAATTTTTAACGAGGAATTTAAAATCCGAAGCGTCGTTAGTACAATTATCGTGCTAATAATTAATTTCAGCGTCTTTTAAGAGACTGCGCAAGCCGAGCCGAGCTTGCAGTTAGTCATGAAATTATGCCGCGCACTAAAACTTTTCGCATAAAGAGCTAAGGTTAATTTAGCAAGAAACTTTCGGCTGCTAAAGTGGGTTGTAGGTGAGAAATGTTAAAATGAAGCCCTTTATTAACCGAAATAGAGGGCACCGGCTTTTGCCCTCGCAATAACTAAGAAAACTAGGAAATTAAAGTAATGAAAGCTGAGGTGAAATAGTGCGAGTTTTTATTAACGTAAACTCGCCCCGACAGTCGTAGCATTTCACCTTGAGGTCTTTGAGCTTAAAAAGTACTCACATAGTTCGCGAAAAACTTCGCCGTAGATTATTCCTCTCCCGAATGTCAATATCCGCTTGAGTTCCGCTCGAATAGAAAGGCAGCTGGCTAATTGAAATAAGACTCCTCCGGAGAGTGTTTTTTTTTTTTTTTTTTTTAACGATCTTTCATAACGAGCGCTTATTATCTCTGAAATAGGAGATTTCATGGGCATTGGCAAGTTGCTGAGAAGACTCTGCATCGCTCTCGCGGGAAAATGAAAAATGATCCTGCGTCACCGAGACATATAATGAGCCCGCCAATGTATCGAGCTTCTTCTTATATATTTTGACAAAGAAGAAAGTGCCTTTTATGGAGCGCTTGCCCGATAAACCTTTCAAGAAAGAGAAATTGATACGGGGCAAAAACCGATTGTGTAAAGGTTTTAATTATCTCTGCGCATAAGTCAATTCATTTTTCATTTCAGCTTTAAGAATGACTCTTCATTTTCGTAACGGACGAATCAATTACGTTTTCGTATTATTAAATCTGGTGGGATTTTTTCTTTAGAGAAACTAAAATAAGCGAACGAAAGTAGGCGTGAAAAAAGATATTTGTATTTGCGAATTTTGCGCGAAATTGACCGGAAATGAAATAAAATACAGATAAAATTAGCAGAGTATAGATGTTTCAAAGCAAGCACTCGAGGAAGCTCCTAAAACCGCTTCACAGAATTCATGCGTGCAAAGCGATGGGGAAGAAAAAAATGCGATATCCCAGTGTAACAGAGCAACTTGCCGGGGTATAAATTTCCCGAGCGCATTCTTGGCGGCAAAAAGCCGGAAGAAAGTAGTAGTTCCCCCGGAGGCTCGCGCTCTCAAAAAGGGAGACTCGCCGCCCCCATCGTTCTTTTTTTTTCTTTTGCAAGAGCTTAATTGAAGAAAGCACCGGATTAATGTTATTCGAAGGTAACGCTCAGCGCAAAAGGAAAGATAGGGGAAAGATAGACTCCGGCGCCGGCGAGCGGCAGAATGAAACTTTAAAGTGAACTTGTCTCGCAGTTTAATTGCAGCGTCTCTTCTTCGGGAGCCCGGAGGCACAACGGCGTAAACTACTCGGCTGCCCCGCCCCCCATTCCCATTCCACCCCCGCTCTTTCTGCACGCACGATCGCCGCCGGCCTCGCGATTACGCATCGGGCCGGGACTTTAACGCCGAGTGCGTGGGCGAGTCCGAGAAACGGGCGCGAGGTAGGCTCTCGGGAATTGATTTCTCATTAATTAAGCGCTGCCGAGCGACGTGTGGTTACGCCTTTTATCTTTTTTTACTTTTTTATTTTTAGATATCGATCGCTCCGATCCTCGTCGCGCGGCTTAGATTATTGATTATCGAACCGTGGGCCAATTCATTTCAGAGTAATGGCACTTTTTTTCTGCGGCACGCAGGTCAGTGACCAGTCGTCGATTACGTGCGAATAATTAGAAAAAAATCCGAACAAAAAAAAAGACCCCTTTCCTCTGACTGGAGTTTGCTTCGAGCGGATTGCGCTGCGGGAAAAGCTTTTCTGCCCGTCGTCCGGTAAAAAGCGTTGTTTTATTTATTTATCAGTGCGCTTGTGTTGTCATTGAATATTAAAGCTGCCTAAAAGTTTTTTATTTATTTTTCCATCGGAAATAGACTATAAACAACGAAATTTTAACAGATAAAATTTTGAAAGATCGATATTGTACAAGCGTTTGAAAAAAAATACAAAGGACATTTATGAACTGTTTTTCCAGATATTAGAAATCAATACATAGTACGATACCAGGTTCGTTTGCGATTATTGGTTTTTTTAATATAATTAATTAAAAAGCATTTATGACTGTTGTTTAAAGACGTTGCCCTGTTTATAAAAATAATAACAGAACTTGTTGAAACTTGGAAGTATGATAGATTAGACTATTCTAAACTCACGCACGTTTTTTTTAGCATACTTTATAATACTAAAAAAAGAGAAATATGAGAAAAATGATAAGCAATTTAACACGTGGTTATATGGGCAGCGATTAAAATAACCTAATAAAGCCTGTTAGAAATAACACACGTGGATAGTTTTTTGATGATAAACAAAAAAAAATATTTGATAATTCGACCCTCAAAGTTTTAACCCGTGTTATAATGCTTTTTATTAAGATATTAAGGAAAACAATAATAAAATAGAGGTTAGTTTGGAATGAGTTGTATGATAGAAATTTATTTATTGACGAAAAATAAAAATCTTCAAGTCATCCGGGTATAATGTAATGAAAATGAAGGTAAACAATAATTTTTAATGTTTACCTTCTACGCGTAGCAACGTTGAAAGTTTCGACTAAACGTCGATAATCAAAACGAAAACTGCTCAAGACGAAAAGATCCAGGACAAGGTCCTTAAAGGCTTCAACGAGTCGTTCGGCATTGCAAGACTTAATTAAACTTGAGTTGAAAAATTAAATAAATATTTAACTACACCGTAACAAGTTCTCTTAAACAACTCTTAAAATGAAGTTTATTGCACTTTCATTCATTTAGTTCTTAATGGAGTCTTCATAATGGGTCTTTTCCAGAAAACGAGGACTGTAAGCTCTGTTTTTAGACTCGGCAAAACACTTCACAAACCGAAAGCAAGATAGTCATCCGCTTCCTGGGGGCGTGCAGATATGTCCGGGAAAAAGGCAATAACTAAATAAGGAAAAAAGCGTGCGTGTCTCCGGTTCTGATTACTCGACCTAAAAACAGTCGCAATCCGAAAGAGGCTCTGAATTATGATGTGCACCGGGGTAATCCGAGTAATTTCCTCAAGCAGCCGCATGTTGCCACAACGCACTTTGGAAAGCGAGTCTGGGGTTTATCGCCTGAGTTCATTATGGCCCCTCTGGTTTTGTGCCTGTCTCTCTCTCTCTCTCTCTCTCTCTCTCTCTCTCGTTCACTCGACTACTCTGTTGCGTATACCGGGAATCATTACGTAAATCCGAATAGCGCCGTGAACGAATGAGCGCGTTCACCTCCGCTGCACGCGTCTTTCTCGCGAGCGTCGACGACCAGCCAAGTTCAAGGCTGAGCCGCGAGCGATGATCTTTTTGCGTGCAGCCCGGGATTACGCGAGGCTGCCTGGGACTTTTGTTTCGGCTCGTTCATTTTCGGCTAATGCGAGCCTAAGTCAAACACTCGGCAACGGTAGTTTGTTTGTCGTCAATGGCTCCTGATTTATTAAGGTACCTCGAGAAAAAAAACTCGAGATCAGGCCAATTAATTATAATATGGTATGGAGCAGTCACGTGATTTCCTATGCGAATCTTCTCTGCGAAAGATCCCTCTCTTTATGCTTCTGCGTGCAAATGAATTCTAGCAATAAAGGTGAGTGTAGGAAGATGTCGAGAAACAATCCCCTCGGCGGAGCAAAAAATCGTTGTATATACATTAATTTGTTCTTCGTCTGCGGAGCTTTTCGGGGAGTTTTTTACTCAGTCGGCAGAAAGGACTGAGAACGAGTGAATAGAACAGGGAGGCAAGTGGGCCAGGAGATGAGGATGTTAGGATCGCGCCAGGCTGTGATTCGTCACAGCGAGTGCGGCTCGAAAGCCAACGAGAGGTAGGAAACCTGATTGCCTGGCGGATCTGCGTACGCAACAAGTCCCGCTCGAGCGGCGCTTTTGCCCTGCGGCCGCATCGGAAGAAGAATGTCTTCATCTCGAAAGCGCGAAAGCGCCGCTGTCACGTGTCGTAATTGGTTCTAACGCAAGCTTTGTCTCCCTCGCTCTCTTCCCCCCCCCCCTCTCTCTCTCTTTTTCTTGCTCGCGATAATTAGCAGCGCGAAACGCAACGGGGAAGGAATTAAGAGCGGACGCTTCATTAGTGTTTTACGGTGCGTAGGAAACGCGCACCGCGGGATTTATAAGCTCATCCAGATATCATCTGGGGCAAGGCCCGCTTTATGGAGCTCTCTTAATCCTTCGCTCCTAATTAAAGCGCGAACGCTTCTGCTTTAGCGCCTCCTTTCGATCGTCCCGGCGCCCTTGACGGCCTCCATTTGCAATTTTTATGAGCGAGGTGAGAGGACTGCTGGACCGAGAGTCGGCTGCCCAGTGATTTACATTCCGGGACCGCGGGAAATTACGGCGTCGCCGCGCCGCCACTTGTACCTTAATCGCGACGGAGATTGAATTAAGATGCTGGCCGACTCTTTTGTCTTTTTTTTTTAAAACTCATCGAATTATTCGGCTGCGCTTCTGTCGTCATTAAAATAAGATTTTACAAGGCGTGACAATGTTATACGAATGCGTTCTGCAGTGTCTATATCGACGATGTCGCGTCAGGTTTGCGAGATGTATCCGTGAATTAATATGGAACCGCAAAGTACTTTTAAATAGCATTATACTGAATTTCTTTTTTATCTTCATATAAACATGCACAAAGTATGGAAGTATGTTTAAATAGGCATAAAATACAAGGAAACAAGAAAATTTCAATTTTGGAATAACGTGTAATAATGGAAACTTATTATTTTTCCTATGTACAAACAGGAAAACATCGTAATTTGATTCTTCGATGATTTCGTTTAAGATAAGGCAATTAAGGACAAAGACATTGTCTTGAAACCACTCGTTATTCAAGCAATCGTAATTGCGCGGGAGAAAAGTTTCTGTTTTACAGGAAGGTTAAATAGCAAAAGTATCCGGGCGTGTTTCTTTTGGCGAAAAAAGTAATAATGGACCGAGTGCCTTTTCAAAGAACTTTTGTTCGCCACTGACTTAGTTTAAAAGCTCGAGGGGAGAAGCGCAGGAAAAAGAGCAGGAAGAAGATGATGAGACGAGCTCTCTCTCTCTCTCTCTTGGCACAATGATCGAAGCGAGCAATAACAATCGCGCAAAGGGCCAGAAAGAATTTTTAATCGAATGCGAGTTAATAAGTTTCACGCCTGCACATGCGTATAAAAGGTAGACCGAGCGAATTGAATAAAAAATCCGTCGAGTCAGCGGCAAGACAATCCACCGCTTCGTTAGCGCGAAACGAAGAGTTAATTACTTCTCGCGCGAAATGTATTCACTCGTCACTTTCATAAGTCACGATGCGTGCTCGCATTTTTCCCACCGACCGTTAGCCTTTATCGAGCGCATCGATATTACGTCATCTCCCGTAATTACAGGGCTTAAAAGCGATCCGTTTCTTTCCTTTCTCCGTTTTCGTGAGTGCCGGAACTGCCTAATTATGGCGGGAGATACCGATCTCCGAGACGACCCGGCCAGAGGATCGCCTGTCGTACTTAACGGAGGATAACGGGACGGCGCGCAGAAGCTGAAAGATTATGCGCGCAGGCGCGAGCGAAATTCGTTTACAAAAATGCCACTTCCCACGCGCGATAAACCGCGCCTTTTATTCCCCCATGAGAATCCGAGAGATGGAGATTTTTTTTTGAATTGTGCGATACCGTCTGCCTCGAAAACTGCACTTGACATCTCGCCTTTTTGTGGGAATGGAGATTATTAGGAGGCCTAAGCAGCAGATCCAGGAATGCTGAATGTTTTCTGTCTCGATTTTCTTCATAGATAACAGCTGCACTGGCGTACGCATAAATAGGATCTTGCCCTTTCAATCGGTAAAAATTTCAATGCTCGTATTAATTATGTACTAATTTCTTTTTATTATTGTATGCAATTTCGTCTTTCAAAAGGAAGTATTTTTGCAGGAAAGTTAATTCAAGCTGTTTTTCTCCTCGATATTTAAATTGTCGAGTTATTAGTTTCATTTTTAAATGAAAAGTTAATTTCTCAGAACTCGAATAAAAAATGTGCAATAACGCTGACTGCAGTAACATCAGAGGGAAATTTAAAACTGCTGGCAGGGCCGGCGAGTTAGGTGTAAAAAAGTTTCCAAAATTATTAGCAGCGGCAATAAAAGCAGTCGCGCAGCTAGTCGTATATGCAAAGTGGAATAGCGGCGCTCGAGCCGTCGGCGCGTATATGTTAAATTCGTAATAAACAGCGCGCGCTCTCGAGAAAAAGAAAAGGCGCGCGCACACGCACGCACGCAGCACAACCCACTCACTGACATTCGGCGGGGATAAAACGGGAACGCGAACATATTTGCGGGAAACGGCAAAAGGGGCAGGTTTATGAGCCACGCATAAACGACATCCGTCAGTGGCGGGCGTTTATTTCGCGCCTCTCCCCGACGCCTCCGCGGCGTGCCGCGGCACGAGCGGAGAAAGCGCCGGAGAAAGGAGAGTGCTCAGGAATTATGCGAGCCTGCAAAAAGGTCCGACGGAAAGAAAGTAAGCGCGGAAGCCGCTTATGCAACGTGGCGCATCCGCCGAGGCCGGAAAAATTCTCCGGCTGGCCTTCACCCGTTATTGCTCTTGATTACAAACCAGTCAACGAACTCGTAACAGTCGGAAGCTCAATCTTATTTTCATTTTAATTTTAATGCTTCAGCCTCTTTTTCTATTTCAATTTAAGTTTTCGGCTTGTGAAAGAATTGCTTCATATATTTTTCACTTCAAAAAATGAACCAGAATTGTCTCTCTCACAAAACGTTACGTGACGAAAGATATCTTAAACTTGCAATAAACAAATTTTCTACAGTAGTCTTCTCAATTTTCACACGAAAACTGATTAAAGCATATTTTTCAAATCTACACTAAACTTTACACGTATCCAATACGTGACGAAACAAGCGGCAGTTATTATAATAAGAGAATTTTTTAATACGTTTTTGTTATTTAAAAATATTAATCTCTTGCGTAGAAAAATTGGAGCTCACACCGAAAGAGAAAATATTTAATTAGATAAATTTTACAGAAAAATTTTTAACCACCGTTTTTATAATTAAATCTACTCTTATCTAAATAATATAAGTTTTAATGACTTTTCCTGAAACATAAAAGTTGAATACCTTTTTACGTTTTATTTACTTTAAGAAACTTATGTAAACTGCAATGATGTAGACTTTATTTTAAAAATTTTATTTAACATAAGAATTTCAAATAATCTCTTTTGCATTTTGTCGTATGCATATTAACAATATCCAATCTGACTCGCCGTCAATGCTCAGAACATTTTCATAACGACTTTCCCAGAGGTGAGTCTAAGCTTCCCTCATTGCCCAGAGGACGTATCGATAGATAAATCAATAGCTGTCTTTGATGTTACGCGAAGGGGAGGGGAAGAAGAGTTGGCCTCTCGCGAGTACACAGACTAACGAGTTGCGCGACACGAAGTGCAAAAACCAACGAAACACGCTCGCCATTAATTTCTCGCATGCGGCCCCCGATGTCTTCGGGAGGTATAGCTGCACGTCGCCACGCGGCCAAATTGTTTTTCCGCAGACTTTTCTCACCAGGCCGCCTCGTTATTTTTAGAGCCTCGGAGAGAGAGAGAGAAAAAAAATGAGAGGGACGCTTTTGTACATACGAGGGCTGCGCGCGTAATTATCGCACGAGAGTATCGAGGCCGCATCGATAAAGACGTCGCTCTGCCGCGAGTTTATGCGACCGGAATAGGAGCTTTGCAGAAGCTCGTAGTTTAAGAAGAACAGTAGCGTCGGCATTTCCGATTTTAATCGATTAAAAATCCTTAAAGCTCGCTCCTCGAGTCTTCGGGCGAGGAGTGCATTATTAATGCGAGGCTAAATTTAGCCTATCTATATAGTCCGCTGTGCGGAAAATATTCTAGATTTATATTTTTAGATAAAAGGAAATGGAGCAAAAAATGTTTAACTTATTGTACGCAATATTCTGGTTTTGATGGGACGTTAAGATAATTTCGACTATAAAGTCTTACCTGGTTGCAACTAGAATATGTTACAAAAGTTAATTATAATTATAGGTATATAAATAGAAATTTTTTACAAAGGGTTTTTTTAATCTTATTTAAAGCTATATTTAAAAAATCAGCAACGTTACTACAATATCGATTGAATAAAAAAAGATATTATATGCTAATGAAAAAAAATGAAGATGCTAACAACTGAAGCAAGTTTCGTAAAGCATTCCGTTACAAGCCGCCGGCTCGTAAAATCTTTTGATAGCAGCGACGAAAGCGTTTTACCGAATTCGTGCGGGTACACGAAAGGTCGGCGCTCGGGATATGTTAATTTTTCCCGTCCGCAGCGCTTGGCCTCCCACCTCCTCTCTCGCTCGGAACTCGGTAGCGGCGCGTTTTACACGCGTGTAAAACAGATACAACGTAAACGGACGTGTTGCGCCCGTAAAAAGACAAAGAAAGATTGTGGCTGCCGCCGCCGCCGCCGCCGTATTAATTTTCAAGTAGCTTATCGGCCCGATGTTTCGGTCCTCCGTTATCTGCCCTCGGCGCGCTGCCTGCGTTTAATCGGTCAGCAAATCGCCCTCGCACTGCGTCAATCTGTGCGAGCTACGACGCCGTGATTACCCGCGAGATTTATTGGATTTTTTTGTTCTGCTAGAGGCGATAGCCATCGACTTGGGTTAAACAAATTTTTTAATTCGATCATTTTCGCTGAGCAGGGCTCGACTAATTTGGGCTTCGAGATGGACCGGATAAATTTGGCGTCGTTTTTTTTTCTCCCTGTTAATCAGCGGCGAAAATTGACGTTGACGAGTAATTTCTAGATTAATCTGTTTTTTTTACTTAAGATTAATTACTTTAACAAACATTTTTCATTGTGTCTTCTGCGAATATGTAATTATCTTGAATGATTGCTATTTTGAGTAGCTGAAGTAATTATCGATTAAAATACTTGGAATAGTATTAAATATAGTACATTAAGTACAGTAGTATGCTGTTAAATAGTGATAAAGATACGTATTTATTGTATAGCAAACAAACTATAAATATAAAATTCGAGTTTCTTAAAACGGCTATTCACAGCATCTTTTTTTTGTTCTTCTACTTTTGAAGAATTATTCTTATTTACACGTTCAAAAAGGAGAAAATGACTTTATTTATATACGTAATTGTCTTGTTAGAAGAACTAAGAAAGACACAAAGACATCTAACCACAGCCTCCGGTCCGAAATTCGGTGCTTTGTCAGCACAATGGCAATCGGTTAACAGAAGAAAGAAAGCCATAATTTAAGTCACACTTTTGAAAACGTCATCTGTTCCGATTTCTGCAGTTAGCATTCAGCACGTATGCGCGAATGTAACTGGATGCACCTGAAATCTCACGAAGAAGACACGCCCTTGCCGGATAAAAGCAAATAGCCAAGTTATAAGGACTTGTAGGACCTCGCGGGACATCAGTTGCACTCCGAAAAGTGAGCCGACTTACGGATTTTTCAGAGCTCTTAAAAACGCAGTATCCGATTTGGTAAGATACTCTTGACTTGTATTTTGATGCTCGTACATTAAGTAGTGTAACAATTCCTTGTACTTTTTTTTACTTTTCATCAATAATTCTAGTCTGGTAGATTATGCTTATACTCTCTTGAAATAATTGCTTCATTGCGGGCGAATTTCGGGAATTTGGACGACGTTAGCTTTAATTAGTCGGGTGAGGTATTTTTTAATTAGAACCTGGATTGTAGTATACATTTCAGTATTTGAACAAAATATAAGTTATTCTCGTGCAATGGTTGTCAGTAATACAGACTACTACAAATGTTCTATGCATGCTTCCTACTTTTTTTTTTGTTAATCGAGTATTGGATAAAGGTTGTACCGATTCTCACATATATATAGTCTTGATTTCATTAGGAATGGACCAATAAATTATCTCAAATAATAAATGAACGAAGTTTTTGTATGTGCATTACGTGATTAGAAAGTCCAAAGTGGGAATAGATTTACAAGTTTAAGTTCTATATAAAGTATTCAGGAACGTGCTCAAGTTAATTACCCGCATTTTTTCATGTGAACAGCGCTTTTAGTGGGTCTATCCATATACAAATGAGTAACCAAAAAGATTGAAATAATAAAAATTGTTAAAAAGTTAATAAAAAAGATTTATGCAGAGTAATTACTTATTTATTGAAAGATTGTTTTCTTTTTAATGGCTGTCGTAAAGTATTTAAATTTTTTTTTTATTTTTATTTTGAATTATTTCTTTATTTTCAACTTTTATTGTACAATGTTGTTGGGTTTTATTCTTTGCATTTCGGGATTATTGGGCGAGATTTATCTAAAAAGGTTAAAAAATATTGAATAAAATTCTATCCAAACGTTCGCGTGTACGAAAAAGCACTGCTGAACTGAGTAGAAAATAATAACAAGTTAAGTAGAAAGGTATGTTTTGAAAAATTTGTTGAATAAATTTACTGCCCATTCCATACTTGCCGTGACACTGCGGATCAACGTTTGAGGAGTTTTAAAAATTCTATTTTATTCAAATACAATAGGTTCATACTTTTCTTTGCTTACATAGGAAAAATAGTCAAAATTTCAGAGTTGTCACAATTAACATGAAAAATGTCATGTACAAGAGATTAAACGTTTAAACGTTTATATACCTATTCGTAAGCGAAACAATTAATTTATGAAGAAAAATTATTAAAGATTATATTTATTATTTGATGAGCAAAGATTATTAAAAAAAGTCAGTGACATGTAATCTGTTTAAAAGGGAAATTATCAGTTTTGTCCGTTTTTTACATGGGTCAGAAATTTTCAATTTCAGGACGGTACGCTACTACTTGGCTTCACCTCTCACGCCCATTACAAAATTAGCGACGCAAATGAGGAGTAATTTGTTGGAGTTTTCGTGTACCAAGGGTCGGGATTGAGGAATTTTGAAAAACGCTTCACGCATAGGCAGCCGTAATTATACATTCAGGTACTTATTATGCTCGAAAGTCGGCAAAGGGCATTGTAAAGGCAAGGGAAAAGCGTCGGCTCTTCTGGCCGACGTTATCGCGGGTAGCTATCGAGTAGCAGTGTAAAATTAGTTGGAGATAAGCTTTTTAAAATAATTAGCGACGCGAATTTCCCTATCCCCAATCTTCCCGCGTGCTCCGGCGAAGGAGGAGGTGGAGGCGGAGGAGGAGGAGAAGGAATTATCAGGCATCTAGAGCTAGAGAAATTCGCTTCCTGCCCTCTTCCGGGGGCCAATTACGAAAGCGCTCGCGTAATCAGGCCCAGCCCCCACCCCGTCGGCTCGGGGCCCTCCCGCGGCGGTTTTTCTGCGCACGCATCGCTGATAATTCTGAGAGCAAGAGAGAGAAAGAGAGAAAGAGCGAGAGAGAGGAGAGCAGTGCATTCCACCTGCCAGGACGGCAACCGTGTACGCGCGTACATCCCGTGCCCCCCTCCCTCCTCTCTCGGCTCGCGCTCGCCTGGGATATACTACTACTGCAGCCGGCAGGAAAAGTGGCCGCACGCCTTGCAATCCCAGCATTTCTGTGTTGCTTGTGGCCGTGAACGGGGCTCAAGTCCAAGGGCATCGGGCTCCCAGTGCAAGCCGAGATAGAGAGACTATTTACGTATACACGCTCGCCTACACGGTAGTACACACGACCTGCAGGACGCGCAAAGTGATAGACGCCCCGGCATTTTTATCCCGGCGATTCGTGGCCCGATCCAAGGCTGACTCCAGCGACTGAAGGTACGTCCCCGAAGTGATATCCGAGTGTTTCTTCGACCACGAGCCTTTTTGTCGGAGGCGTTTTAATAGGGCCGCTTCTAGTTCCCCGCCGCCGGGGGAGAAAGCAAAAAGCGGACCTGACCATTTGCAGGAAAATGTCGCAAAGCAGCGTTAAACAACGCGCGTCGACGGGCAAGTTCGAAAACTTGTTTCCCAGTCGGCGGGCCATCGGAGAAATTAACGAACTCGACGACGTTCTCCGAGGGCAAAGAGGTGAAGCCGTATAGAGGGAGGAAGGGGGAGGCTGGGAGTCAGGGAGGAAGGCACATTTCGACTGTAATCTCGAGTCTCCAGGAGAAATAGTTTCCAAAGTCCGCGCAATTCGAGATCGAATCCTTAGCAGACGACACTTTGAGCGCGAGCCGTCAGTAATTTTCGGGGGATGAGCAACTACCGCTCTGCCGCTGGGATTCCCTGCCTTCTCTTTCGGCAAAATTCGGAATTTAATTTCGCGGCGCTGTCTGGCTTTGATTTACGAGTGCGCACGCGGCTCGACAGTGCGTACGATTTATGCCTCGCGAGATCCGGAAAAATTCTCGCCCCGTCAATTTTCGTCGGGCGAATTTTTACCTATCCCAAATTCTCGCCTATTGAATTTACTCGGCTTCGGCTCGCTGCTCGATAACACTCGATGTTTCGCAAGTTTCCAGCCGAGCTCTCTAATCGAATATCGAATCTCTATTAACTGGAATTAATGCCCGAATTATAAGTTTCGATTAGGAGGGGGGGGGGCAAAGCTCGAATCTCGCGCCATAGGATTATGCCGTAATTCAATAGCTACCCCAGAAATCGCTGCCCAGCATGAGGCATTACTGCCGCTACCTTCGATTTTAATTATTTATCTGCCATGGGAAGGCATTGGATTAGGAAAATTGGAAACTAACGCCGCTGCTGAATTGTTTTCCTTTTTCGCGAAACGGTGAAGCCAGAGAGCAGAGAATGTGGGCTCGTTAAAGCAGAAATAAATTTCGCCACCTACTTAAATTGTCAGCTGCGACTTAATCGCATCTAAAGGGCAACGTATATTTCAAGCCCGTTGGCTTTTTCGCGGTTCGCCGCGAATTCCACATAAGCCGGCAGTCAGGCCAGCGTGAAAAATTCCGATTGTTTCGCGCGTCGCTTCTTGTATTTGTTTAAAGGAGGCGCAAACTTAATGAGACTTTCGATTCGTCCGGCCAGAGACAGAGTGCTCCTTGCTCTTGCTCGGACGCTGCTGAAAAAGCTTCAAGGTCGTTCTCCGCGGTAATAAACTTGACAGCTGCGCGAAGAAGGAGAAGGGAGATGCGCTGCGCGTTCCGTGTCAAGCGTTTCCAGTGCGTTAGCATTCGCTTCTTATAGTACTGATTCACTCCAGTAATTGCAGCCGAGGGAGAGAAGGCACGATTACGTGCTCTCTTTGCCGAGGGAGAAGCCGTTTCCTCTCTTGGTCATTGCATTGTGGCGAATCGTTCGACTAACTTGGAAATAATTAGTCCGAGCAATGGAGTTCGGCACAATAGCGCCAGAATGCTGCGAGGCGTTCTCTCTGTCTCTACTGCTGGACAGGGAACTGAGCTCTTGACTCTCGATCGTCTGCTTTTGACCATTCTTCCGAGGCATTTCTACGCTATAGACGCGACTCTTCCTGCCGCACGTTTCTAATTACTCGAGCATTTTTTCGGCTAATTCGGGTCAGTTGATTAACGACTTTAAGGGTATTGAGTGTGATTCTCGGCATTTTTTAAACAATTACAACTAAGACCAGTCGATACTTTGGTCGCTTTGCCAGAGAGCGTACTTATCTATCAATTTTTCAACAAAAACCCTTTGCATTTATATCCCGTTTAATTTTATCAAATTTTTCGTTGAGCATTCTTTTCCTAGGAAGTATAATTCACCCACACATCGTAAATTACGTTAATTAGAAATGTTGCAGCGCATTCGGAATTAATCTGAAAAAATAAAAGTCATTAAAGCTTATTAGAATTAAAGTCTGAAATTGCAAATGAATAGTATGTAAATTTTTTCAACGTTAAATTAATGGCGACATTTTAGTCATAGCACTTAACACTTTAATACAAGTGAAATATGCGCGTAATACATTATCTCTATAAATGTATTTTACGCGTCCTGAAGCACTTAGTGATGACTATGAATTCTAGTCACATTATTTTATACAAAATTAAATAAGCATTAGCGTAATATCTTAGACAACATGAACATTAACGCAACAATAAATTCATTAAAAAAAAAGGAGAATTATAATTTTCCGCAACATTCTTGCTGTCGCGTGCAGGTATATGCACGGCCGCAGGATTTAATATCACGTCGATTTCATCGAGTTCGTGGAAATAATATCAGTAAATTGTGTTCGAATGTTAAAATTGATTGACTTTCAACCCCGAGAAGCGCACAAGAGTCCGCGCGCGCATAAATCAGCGGGGTACTTGCGGGGTTTAATTCAGCGCGTTAACGAGTTATTTGTAATCGTTAATCGATCGTATAACCTTGGCTCCGCTCCTCCCGGAGCTAGGAAAGAGCGGAGCGCAGTCGGAGATAGAAAAAGGAGCCGGCGAGCTTTGCTCTCTTCCTCCCCTCGCCAGTTTTATCTAATTGAACTAGTTTCGAGATAAGGGCTTTATCCGACGCCCGCGCGCGCGCTTCGAGTTTAATGAAAAGCCGCGGCGATGTTTTTCAACAAACTTCTTGAATTCAAAGCTGGGCTGCTGCTGCTACTCGTTGCTCCGCTCGGGATCGAGAAAGTGCAGCCCGAGCCTACCACCTGGAAGAGACGCCGAAATGCAGGAGCCTTAATTAAGCTCCGCGCACGAGCAGCCTTAGGTAAAACGCTGCTCAATTTATCGGCGGGGAAGGGCAGGGAACTTTTGTACGTTGGGAATCCACTTGAATAGCTTGCGTTTATCGACAATTTTTGTTAATTTACTTACTTTATGGTTCGAATAATTTCAAGCATTATTATTATGAATTGGAAAAAAGTTTTAATTAAGGGTTATGCTTGATTATTTTTCTACTGAAAGCAATGCCTTCCTGGAAAAGTTCTGTTCTAATTGGAAAAATTAATAAATTTTTGGGCTTCAGCAGCCTGAATCACATTAAATAAAATACATACTTGAGTAGTAGTAGTCTCTTGTCCCATAACATTTAATGGACTTGTCGTCGAAGCGAGATCTTTCCTTTTCCGGCGAAATGGTCGAAACGTCGAAAAGCAGAGGCAAGAGAGGCGGCGTCCGAGAAATGCGTGGCTTTGACCGGCGTCGGCGGGGCAAAAAGCGGAAGTCGTGCGTGCAGGCAGGCTGTTTTGTTATTGTTTTCTCGGGGCGGTAATGTCCCAATTAAGGCAGGGCCCCGCTCTCCGGGGGGGAAATTAACGTGTCAATTAGAGGAGAGCCCGCTGACGATAAATGCCTGTCAACGCGGGCACGAGCTGCCATAACTTACGACTCGCGGGGCGCGACAGTGAATTATGGCGATATGCATCATCTCGAGCGGCGGTAATCGCGGCCCGATACATTGTGGGAATGTCGCTCGGCAATCGTAATCCAATAACTTATCGAACACTTCCCATCGTTACGGTTAATTTAATAGCCATCCTCGCGCTCTTGTCGGGGCAGAGCGCGCGTCTTTTACACGCAGCTCCGTCGCGGCGCGCGCGCCACGCCGCTGATTTATTGCGTGGCGCTTTTTGTTTGCCTTCTCGCGCCTCTCTCTCTCTCTCGCGCGCGCGCGCCTTTTCGACTCTCCAGCAACGCCTGTACACCTGAATCTGCACTGAATAAATCACTCAATATCAAAAGCTGCAATATCACTTAAAGCGATCGTCGTTGCTCTTATTGCCTTTGATTTACGAAGTCTGAATCTATTTGCTATCGAGCGGCTAGCGCGCTTCACTCGATAGGAGCAGAACGTTAATTACCTAATTAACTTTTTCTCTTGCTGCAAGTCGAGCCAATAGAATGACAATATTTTTCGGTGCTCAAACATTTTCTCTTTACTAAGGCCAGATGTACATTCGGGCGGAGCGAAAAAAGCAAGCCAGCTTAATTCGGCGAAAGATTCAACGTAAATAATGCATTAATGTCGCGTTAGAGTTCGCTCGGCGCTCGTTTGATAAAAGTCGAGAAAAATATGAAAAAAGAGAGGAGATAGCGGGACGACGCTTTGGGTAAGTGATTTCGCAGCCCCTCGCTGCACTTTCGGTTAAACCGGACGTCTTCTCGCGCTCGGCATTAAATAACGCGCGCCTCGTGAATATGCATGTCGGCCTTCCCCTTTTCCGCGAGCGCAAAATAAAGAAGCGCGCGCCGACGATACGGAAAAGCCGAGAGAGAGAGAGAGAGAGAGAGAGAGAGAGAGAGAGAGAGCGGCAGCGGCGGCGGCGGCGGCGGCGTCCTTGAATAAAACAAGGAAAAGTAAAAACGACGGGAGAGAAATGTCTCTTCTCTCGATACGAGCTACTGCGCCTTTGTTGAAAGTTTATAGTGAAATTAACTGCTCGGAAATTCCCCCTTTTTCTCTCTCATTTCGAATTCGTAAATAGCCGGCGTTGTTAGCTCTTTCTTTCCATTTCCTCTCCTTTCTTCTGCATCCCTTTTTTGTTTTACCGCGTTCTCGGGGCGCGCGAGCGAGCGCGATTTCAATGTAAACTGGAATTACACTCTTGCCCATTCAAAACTAGCGTCGCCCGCTCGATTTAATCGAATGACGAATCCCTGCAGTGGAGGGGGGGCGGCTTAATTAAAAATTTCGAAGCGGCTATTAGAGAGGCGAAATACATTTTGATTGGTTTAATTAAAATTTAGCCGAGTCGAGAGTTCAATGGCGCATTGGAATTAATGGACAATAGTCGATTTAAGAAAGGGAGGAAAAAGAGTCTTTTAGAGTCGGCTAAATTATCGCGCCAGCTTATCCGCGGGGGAAGGCAAGAAGAGCGCCGGGGTCATTAAATTTCAAACAGAGAAAGAGCTAAGCGACGAACTGTAAAGCAAACCCTTGGACTTCCAGATTCTCTTTTCTCTCTCTCTCTCTCTCTTACGCCCAAGAGATGCAAAAGAACTCCTTCTTAACTCTGACTCTTATGTATAACAATGTTAAACTTTTTCTGAATCCACATCAAGTGCATCTGCTTTATTCTTTTGATACTTTTTGTCACGGATGACGCGCGCGAAAGATGATAAGCGCATCCGTAGACA
>UCOL01003256.1:0-20016 GCA_900474335.1 Ormyrus nitidulus | reverse complement strand
ACGGAATATGCTGAGCTCTTCAAATTTTAGATCCGTGTCCAACTGTCGGATCTTTCGATTTCTTTAATCAAAACCTTCATTTTTGAATTCACGTGCTCTGCTACACACGTAAATAAAAAATGGTCTATCACTCAAACAAACGTGTCCCTATTTAAGCCTCTAAAATTCCAGATCCTTCCTCGACAGACACGCCCGAACAGGTCAATTACCAAATTTACATAAATTCTAATTTACTCGACCCCCTTAAGAAAGCACCAAACTCCCATTCCCACAAAGGCGCTTCTAGAGCAGCGTCTCGTAACAGGGAGTAACTCAAGACTGCTTACGTTTCAGGGGCGGCGGTGATATGCTACCAGTGCAACAGTGAGTACGACCCGAGATGCGGCGACCCCTTCGACCCCTACAGCCTGGGCACGGTCAACTGCAGCTTTCAGCCGCGTCTCGAGCACCTCAACCACCTCGAGCCCACAATCTGCCGGAAGATCGCCCAGAAAGGTGAGAAAGACCCCTTCACTCTCTCTCTCTCTCTCTCTCTCTCTCTCTCTCTCTCTCTTTCTCTCTCTCTCTCCGTTTCGTGCTTATAAAGATAAACACCCGTTCTTTGCAGATTCGTTTTGGGGGCTTGCAAATGTTAATTGGGTCAGAAGACTGGGGGGACTGAAATAGCATACATTAGACGCTTTGTATTTTTAGCGCCGGGTTTGGGATGATGGGCACTTTGATGGAGATGCAAGGGTAATTTGGTTAAAATGTTTATTGACTGACGCGAATAGTAATTTTGTTGTTAAATTTTAATTAGAGCGAATAACGGTTTGATGTTACCGCAATTAGAGCGGGTTTAAAATTAAAATAACGCGCATTTAATTATCAATGCTAACGAGCTTTTACAATTGTGGACATTACTTCGGGATTAAAGATTTCATTTTTTTTTTTTTTTTTTTTAAGGGATACAGAGTAAGAATAAATTATTTTATATTTATTTGATTCAGTTCATTAATTAAGTATCACTCAAAAGTATTTTAAAATACTGCACTTAGAATCTATTAAGTTTTAATTAAACGGTTCTTCGATAATAGTAAATATTAATTAATTTCAGTTAATACTGCCCTTTTTATCAGTAGAAAAATTAAGTTGAAACTTTAAAATTAACAAGACCGACTAATCTTTAGCAAACTTTTGAGCTAACGGTTTTTTTCTTTTACTTGTTCTAAATTTAATTAAACTGAAATACAGAATAACTTCAATATCTTTAAAAGTTTCGCGAATTCGAAAAAAAAAAAAAAAAAATACGAGAAAAACTGAATTTCGAATTTAGACGTCGACGAACGTCTTCATTTTCTAAAATTGAGATCAGCTATTCGATCGATGTTAGGGGCTTCGTTAAACGACTTTTCTTTGAACGTAAATAGATTTTTATTTATGGAGCTGCCTGCTTTCGCGTGCGCTTACGCCAAAAGTAGGTTTACAGGATGTAAGACGCGGCGTCATTCTAGTTCTACAAACGTGGCAATTTAAATCTAAATATTTACCTTTCCCAGGGTATTTAGGAATGTCAATTATACTTTTTTTTTAAACGATTACGCGACTGCCCTCGCTGCTACGTGCAGTTTTTTTTCGTGGAAAAAAGGTGGAAGGTCGCATTTTACGGATAGGGTTTTAACTTTGACTTTGTCGTTGCAATAAATAACGATTAAATCGATTTGTAAGTTAAAAGGTTATTTAGATTGTATTGATTGATAAATAAATAGTAACCTCAATAAATGGAAAAATATAAAAAATTCATTTATCTTTTTATTTATTAAAGTATTATATTTTATGCATCTGATTTATGTTATACGTAAAACAAATAAAGTTATGAATACGAACGTCATAAATTACATTCGAAAGAATAATATTCAAATCATCTTTACCGTCCCTTTTTTGTATTTTTATGGATAAAAAGAATTGATTATTGAAACGATATGTAATGTAATGAATAAAACAATTAATATCCTCACATAAACGGCGATAGTAATTTATTAGCTCGAGTAAAATGTTATGCGTGAAGTTTAATTTTAAGTTCAACAATTCAACAATATTATATACGTCTAAGAAAAGTGAATTATCTTATTTCTTATCGTGATTAAAAACGTATACAGCTTGTAAAATTAATTATTAAATCTGAAACTCGACCGGAAATTTAATAAGCGAGACCGCGGAAAAGAGTGGTTTTAAAGCAAGAAGAGCTTTTCGAGCAGCTTGAAGCTTAAATCAAAAAGAAAACGCGTCCGCCGCGGAACAAGACCGTTTCGTATGTTTACGCGAGCGTAAGAAGCATTTTTCAAAAGCGCGCGAGAGAGAGAGAGAGAGAGGGAGAATGCTTTCGTACTAATTGCACCTCTGCAAAATAAACGCTTTTTCGTCCAGCATTTATGTGGGATATTTGAACGCCGCGGAATTAACGGTTTATTATTCAGCGGCTGTTCGGCGGGGAGGCAAAAAAACGCTAATGGAAACTTTTTTAAAATAACGGGAGAATCGAAAAAGTGCCGGATCCGGCATAAACGATTAGAGTGGTCGGTAGTAAAAATTGGACTGTTTACCTTTTGTCTCCCTTTGCTGCACTCCACTGTTTCTATAGGCTTGCTCTGTTATTTATCGCAATGTTCGATGTTTTCCCTCGATAAACGATGTAAACTAATTTGGCACTCTAAATTAATGTTTGTGATGATGTTAAACTGTAATTGCGTGAAGCAAAATTAGTAATTAAACTTTAAGTCTGTTATTTAATTAGTTGAACGCGCCTTCGTAAAAAAGATAATTAAATCTCCCAATGAAATGTTTCGTGAAAGTTTACTGCAATAACTAAATCTGTAGAAATGAAAATACTTTTTTTAAAAACCTTAAAAACACCGAAACTTCTTCCTTTTATATCTTTACGATACCTGCATTCGCGCAAGAACCCTCTGATAAATAATAATCATTACAAAGCGCGGAGCACAAAAACACATTCATTCCCGGTACATACAAAAAAAAAAAGAAAAAGAAAAAAGAATCAAGTCCCCCTCAAAAGAGAGCGAGAAAGCAGCCGCCCTTAAAATCCTACAAAGCCTCCTCGCGGTCTCCTCGTCAATCCTCTTCGGGGCAAAAGTTCGCTCGCCTCCTACCCTTAACCCTGCCTGGAAAGAGGGATCGCGACCGGGCCGATGCTCGGAGCGAGCGGATTTGGCAAGTGCCGGCGTTGATCGTCGCGCGCGCGCCTGCATTGCGGCGTCCTCGTACCAGCGGGCACGCGACGCTCTCTCTCTCTCTCTTACGTAACGCGAGCTTCGATCTCTTTCGCGAGAGCCGCCGCCTGCCTTCTTTCGGCAGCTCCCCCCCGATGATGGCCTTTTTTTCGCGATTCTGACCCTCGTGGAGTTCACGGGGTTTTTGGAGCATTGAGAGGGTCTATTAATTTTTGTCGCTTGTCGATTCGGTGAGCTTTTGGGGATGGGATTGCGGTCGATTATAATTACTTACTTACTTTTATTAAGATACTTTTGATTAAGAAATCAGTTCATCTAATTACGAGCTTTTAATTTAAAATAATCTGCAAATACTAATAGATTTTTCGATAAATTATTTACAGTTAAGCGGCAGATCTTTTAATCTATACCTAGACCGATGATATAGTTATATTTTAATAAAATGCATAGGAGCAGAATAACGTTTCGATTAAATCTATCCATCGGGGTATAAAATTAGCAAGTTAAATGTATAAGTAATTTAATCTATAAATTACTGTAGTGAAAGTTATATGATCATATTTAATAATGTGAATTCTTTAATAATAAAAACAGAATTGATTCGCAACTTTTTATTTCATTTTGTGTGAAGTAATACGAATAGGATCCAATTATGTTAATGACCTGAAAAAGCTTTCATTGGGTAGGATTTTTAAGTTAATAAAAAAATAATGTATTTTTAATTCTGATTAATTATTCTCAATCAATAAAGATTATTTTATTAAGTATTTCGCAGAATTTCAGCCAGTATTAAATTAAAACAAAAGCAATAATTCAAATTAAAACACCCAAGCGGAAATTAAGCTGCAGTGCCCTGCATATACGTACACGTGGGTTTTCGCAGACTATCGACCGTAAAGAATAGATCAATAGTACGTGAGAATGCAATGCTACGTACTCCAGTTTGCAATGATTGCAAAAGATAACGGATTATTAATAACGAGCGATCAAAATGAAATTAAAGCACTTGAAATTAAAATCGAACTTTGCGGAAGCTGCAAATTTATTGATAAAATTAGCGCTGCAAAATATACGTATAAAAAAGATTTGGATAATGGAATTGAAAGTTAGTTTTAAATATAAATTCATTTCTCGAACTGAAACTATTCTGAAATTCCGCAAAGAAAGTCATATTTTATCAGAATATTCTAAAATAGATTTTAACGTAAATTAAATATTTAATTATAATATGCGAGCCAGTTATTTAAACGTTTTCTTGAACCCTCTTTTAAAATAATAAATGTGCTTGTAGGTTGTATTTCTTAGAATTAGAGAATTTATTATAAAACTTTTTTTAAGTATAAATCCGAACAATGATTTGAGAGACGATAGAGCCGTATTCGTATATTATGTGGTTGTGTGCACGTACACATATTCTCTTTGTCGTTCTTCTGTCATCAGAAAATTTTATTTTATCCCCGTATTTTCTGATATGTTTGTTACATAGACTAAATGTATTTGTTAATTTGCTTCGACATATGTTCGTTAAGTCATTATAAATTTGATTTTATCTTAAATAGGATTGAAATGTCATTGACGCGAATCCAACATAAATGAAATATCTTGACGACTTCATTGACAACTACAACTTAAGTAAATTATAAAATAAATCAAGCAGTATATTTATTTAGTAATTACGAGTCTGTTTTCACAGCTGAATTACGCAACCAAAGGGTGACTGTACTTTCAAAGACATCTGGGGAAGCAAAATTTCCGCTTAATCTGTTTGATTAATGATGAAGCTTTAGAAAAGAGACGATTAAGCTCTTCCCGATTTCAATGCATGCAAACGCGTGTATTACTGAACCGGGAACTTCGTTTCAGTTTGTTCGAATTCGAAAATCAACGTCCAATGAAACGGACCTATAAAAGCGATTAAAATTCAATTCCCCTTTTTGCGCAATAAAACCTAATTATTTATGTTTAAATTATTACGTTAATGCAGTTTGAGTGGTTTTGTTATGTTTTCAATATACGATTTCATGCGGAATATTGAATTGAAACATGTGTTTATTGAGAATTTTAGCATAAAAATACAATTGCTTTGGTGCTCGCGGAAGGGATGAGAAAATAGATTTTAATATCATAATGTTCCCACGATAATAAACGTCTTGATGGTTACACGTCCGCTAACGTATTGGCCATTTGCCAACCTCGTAAAAACTTGATCAAATGAGGAACGAATAGTAGTCGAACTAGATCTTAAAAAATCTAAAAGTAATTAACAATCTTTGAATGCTACGTATTTTTTTCTGATTAAGAAAAACACAACCATGAATTAATTTTCTTTTAATGCGGTAGAACCACGATGAATTCTGTTTTAAATTTTTTGCAAAGATAAAAAAAACAGCCGAATTTACGAAAAATCGACGTTTTTTAAATTCAAGAGAATTTAGCTCGAAACTTTTCTCCGTTAATCCGCTCATTCGGGTTAACTTCGTCACCTACTCCCCGCTGGCTTACTCCTTTATCTTCCAACTTTTTTCCGCGAACGATCCCCGAACTCCCGAAATTCCCCGCCTGCCAAGAGCGAAGACAAGCCCCCGTACAGACTAATAATCGACTCTCCCTCTCGTTCCCTGCTTCCAGTGTACGGTAAAACCCGAGTGGTCCGCGGCTGCGGCTTCGTGGAGGACGAGAAGGCGGACGACAAGGAGTGCCTGAAGAGGAGCGGCACCCACGACGTGCGCGCCCTGTACTGCTCGTGCACCACCGACCTCTGCAACGGCGCCGAGACGAGCAAGTCCTCGATCGGCATCGCCGCCATCCTCGGCCTCGGCGTCCTCGTCCTCGCGGCCGGAGTCCCCAGGACGCCTTAGGGATCGAGGACCACGATCCTTGCCTAGGCGGTGAGTATTCTTTGGCTAGAGGTTGAAGAAGCTCCTTGCTTCTAGAGTCGTAAAATAGCTCGTTACGGTTTTAGAACTTTTAAATTATAATATACACGTTCCCGTTATTATAAAAATATTTAAAGAGAAATGAAGAACACCTTTCTAACTTGAGCTTCATTTATCTATTTATCGCTTTGCCGATTAAAATCTTTATTTAATTAGTCATTTCCAACTCGTCGCTCTTTTACAAGCCCGGAATAGCGCCTAACGACGAAAACGTCGGGTGCAATCGAACCCCGAGAACTCAGCTCCAAAACTAAAAACGAAAAACACGCAATTCGATTTCTGCGCAGGTTCGCCGGAGTTCCGCGGCTCGCCCGACGAACGACAATGAGAGAGCCGCTCCACGAGTCTTCGGAGAGAAGTCAACCAGCGCGATTATAACCTGCAGGGGAGAGAAGAACGAAAAATCCAGCGCCGCCGACAACGACTAAACAAACGCCTAAATCTCTCGTTTTCGCTCTCTGACACGATGGAACTTATATATATACAAGCAATACACTGACACGGGAGTATGGAACACCGCGACGCCCAACTGCCAGACCAGGGATTCTTTGGGACACAGACGAGCGCGTTCGTTGATTTTTCTCGAAACAAAAATAACAACAAAAAAAAAAAAAAAAAATAAACAAAGGGTACGTCGACATCCCATAGTGTTCAACGCGAAACCTTTGATTTCCGCGAGCGAAACTTCCATTTTTTTGAGTATAATAAAAGATAAACTTTAAGAGCTGCTGTTGCTGCTGCTTCGGAACGAACGGGGGAGGGTTAAAAAAAGGGGTGGGTAGGGGGAGGATACGAAACACGTCCTTTTACACACAGCGATATCCGCGGAGGCTTTGTTAATTAATGGGGAAGGGAGATAAGCTTTTTTTCGCGTAGATATATTTTGAGATTATAAAGCGGGGGAGGAGACGAAGGCGATCGACTGTTAAACGGTTAAGATTTAACGTTTTAAAGGTGTATAGGATAAGGAGAACATAACAAATAAGAATTCAATGTGTCGGGGCGCTTCGGCGCTGTTGAACGGGCTGATTTTTTATACACGAGACACGCATCGATAATACTTAATGGAAATTATGGGAGACGATGAAGGAATTCATTGTAAAATGTGATACATAAACATACAAGGAGGAAAATGTTCTGGCGAAGGTTATACACCATACTGTACGATACGTCAATCATCGACTGCCAAAACCAAAAAATATTCTATTTTATAGGAAAGTCTATTATATTTTTAGTAAAATTTCCTATCGATTCGGTCATTTTTTGTGGTTTTAGTGCTCCGCGATTGAGTTGCAAAAATTTTTTTAATGAAACACTTAAAACTCTTGCTAGAACATCGTTCTCCGTGTATACAAATGTTTTTGTACTTTCATAAGAAGCGATCGAAGACAGAAGAAGAGAAACTAACGTTAAAAAAAAAGCTTGATTTATCCACTAAAACTCTTCTCTTCAGCTCTGAACAAAACTTTTAACAAATACCAATAATCTATCTTTTATTCTAAAAATGGCGTCTGCTTCTTTTTACCGAAACTTCAGACTAAACAAAAGGCAGTTTTTACCCGTTCGATAGTGTCTAAGCGACCGGCGATACTAAAAGCGCAGGGATTATAAAGTAAAATTACGTAAGTCTTACCCTAGAAATGAACAAATGTTTTAAAACAAAATAAATAAATAACGCGGCCCACCCTCACCTGCTGCTAGCATAGCTGCCAGCAAACTGTCACGATTGATGTGCGCGCCTAGTTTGTACTTAACGTAAAACAAAAAAATAATACCACTAGGTTTCAAGACTTAAATCAACAACAAAGGAGAGCAAGGGAGTATTATAATTAAATAATTAATAAAATACCTAAAAGTAATAAAAAGCCCCGCAAAGCGCAGGATTTGCTAAATATTAAAACTAGGAATTTATAAAAAGAAAAATCGATTTTAACGCAAATAAAGCAGCGACTGCTTCGAGGAGAGGATACACAAACTAAATTAGCGGATAATTCGCTTTTCGACGCAGACGAGAGTCTTAGAAGTTCCTCGTTACTAACTACGGCAAAACGAAAGAAAAAAAAAAGAAAAAAGAAAAAAAAAACAGAAGCGTAGCAAAACAATAATTTAAAAAAAGTAGGGGAGGCGTTTTTACCTCGCAGCGGTCGCAGACTGTCCTGGCGACCATCGTTTAAAACTATACGGTTCCGCCCGCGCCAGGAACAATTCCGGAACCACCCGGAGGGGAAGGAGTTCCGAGAGGAGGGTACGAAGAAAGAAAGTAACTAGCCAGAGAGGAGTTCTCCAGGAGCAATACACACTAAGATATTTGCCTCGAGTTTTACAAATTAAGGATATGCGCCTCGGCTATAAGGAGAGTAGCTCGAGTCTATCTCTCTCACTCTCGTTATTGTTATTGAATCGATTGGTTAACATTCTTTTGATACAGAGAGACAGTCGCACGCTCGTCGGGCCCCGTGATCTTTGCCGCCCCGGATTCCTGTTCTTGAATTTGAATTGCGATTTATAATTGTCGAGGCGTGAAACAGGAATCTGCTGAAATGTTTGATGGGCGTCATTAAGTGGAAAACGATTTTATATTAGTCGGATAATTATGCTAAATTGGCAATTCTGAAAAGCCGAAAATTATTTATCCTTACGCAGTTATTATGTAAATCAGAGTTTTTAATGATTTTCACGTAATCTTACGTTTTCTACGATTACTAAACTGTATGAAAAGCCTGTAAATTATTACGTAAAGTCTGTTTTGCAGCTATCGTTAATAAAGATTCATTAATCTCGTTACTTTCGTTTTTTCAGACATTTCCTGCGTTAAAACACTTTGACCTGACTTTTTCCGTTGTATCATGCAAGTCACGCATCGCGTATGTATACCTCAATTCTTCGATAGTTGAAATAAAAAACAGAGATTCTAAACGTCAACGAGACATATCAGAACGCGTAGCTTTTAGTGTACCATACGGCCAGTAAAAGTATTGGTGTGCAAAAATTTTATAGGCGATATGTGTACAAATAAATCATGCGAAGAATGTACAAATTTCCGCTTTTCTCTTATACTTGAAAGAATTTTTATTGCATAATTTTAAATACACGTTTTCTGCAGGTATAAAAATTGTTTCATTAATGATTGCAGCAGTCTCATTTTAATCACCGACAGTTAACTAAAAGTTTATAAGCTTTACAGCTTTTTGCATATAATCAAGCTAGACAAAACATTAATTCTTAATTATTTGATAAATTCATTTTTTAATCTCATTTTTTTAACTTCTAGACCATGTTAGTTTTTGCGGTGGTCTAAAGGCTACTAAAATGTCTATCTTTAAAATCTTTTCAAGTATGAATTACGTAAACAAATAAAAGTAAACTATTTATTCTCAAAACCTATATAAAATGAATTTTAAAATATATATTCAAAGAATGCATTATCAAGACACTTTATTTTTATAAAACTGAAACTCTTAATATCAAATATTAAATAAGAAAACCAAAAGCTTGCCCCTATTTTTTAAAATCCATGTTTTGCACAGAAATACTTTTAATAAAGTTAGAACATAACAACGCAAAACTCTCGAATTATCGCCTAGAATCATCGGCCTACATAAAACGTGATTGAACTACAAAAAAAAAAAAGTAAAAATGGATGAAGACGTTGACGAACGAGAAAAGGCATATCACAACGAAAGCAATGAGTTCAATTTTATTAAGGAGACAAAATGAGACGAGTCGATGCTGACTGAGAGGTTGACAGATACGTTTTTTCCTCGCCGTAAAAGCTATTCCCTCCGATTGTATCGAAAGAATGTCCTAGTCGAGGTAATGATTGATTAATTTATAAAATATATTATATATTGATGCCGAACGATATTATATTATACACACAGACACACATTGTATAGAGAATATTATTGTATCAATAAAGTGTTAAATGGTTACCAAAAATACAGAAGCATTTGTTTTCTTCATTCGTTATTATTGCTATGATTACTATTGTACCGTTGACATTAAATAAATAAATGATCCGTTATTTATAATTGTATAATTACTTTTTATAATTATATGTAATTATAAAAATTATATATAATTATGAAAATTATACATAATTATATCATTAATTTTTTTTAACAATATAAAACATAAAGCTTAAATTTAATTAATAAAAAGGTGGTCATTTTTATTAAATAAATAAATTTGACAGTTTAGTAATTATATTGAACAGATTTATTGTTACTCATTATTTTGTTAAAAATTCAGTTTCAAATGAAAAATTCTTATTCTCTAAAATATACTTTATTTATTCGCATAGTATAAAAGCTTTACTATAAAGTGCAAAGAATACAGATTTTCCATTGACAGGTACTGAATACTATATAGCTTTATCGAGATGGCTCGATACTTTGAAGGCACCGAACAATAAACGTATTGTATTTACGAAAAATATTTTTATATACCGTTATAAATATCAAGTGATATTGAAATGCATGAATATTATACTGAATTTTTGATATACTTTTTGAGCGTGAACAAATTTCTATTCCAACTAATTCTAATTAAAATAAATTGGAATGATTCCGTCAGATGTTTTTTTAAACAAATTTGTATATATATAAAAAGTATTAATTCAACATTTCCATTGTTTTTACCAACATTGTTTTAATAGTAAAAACAAAAGTTTTAGAATTTTTTCACGTTATAAAAAATTTGTGTCGTTTCTTAAACTACAGTAACTGGCACCGCTCCTGACATTGTAGGTCCTTTGAACATTATTTCATTTTGTGCGCGCCATTACCGAACAACGAGAACCTCGACTGCTATTTCACAGACTCAATATGCGATTTATCGACTAGCATTATTAAGAATTGTCCAACAAATTTATATTAAAAATTACGTTTCGTCGACTAGGTATTCGCGAGCACTGTGACGCTTGAATTTTTTTCTTCTTCACTGATTGAGAGTAATGGTGTGACCACTTGCATGTTGACCGAAACAATAAACGGATACGTTAGTTCTTTATCGATATACATTACTTGTTTCTGAAACATGAAAAGACAAAGTTTTATTTTATATAACATTTTATTTTTGAAAAATTTACCTCTTCACTCTCCGCTAACGTTAATTTTACTTGTCCTGAATTTTGAATGTATTTAATTTGTCGCTGTTCATTAAGTGAAATTAAGCAAATTCTAGAACGCAATAAAATATTTTTTATTAATAAGTGAGACAAGTATGATGAGAAAATAAACTTCTAATACATACTTTAATATTAAGTTATGCTTATTGTGATTGGCTTTTATGTGTTCTGAATCTGTCCTGTTATATCTTTTGACTCTCACTGTGGTTAAATCGAGATTAACAACAAGATCGAGACCAAAAAGAAAAGCTGTCCACCGCCAAGAATGAACTCCAGCTGTGTCAATAATTCTCGCACACCGAAAACATTCATTCGCAAAATCTTGTTCACTTAAGCATTGAGGCCTATAACAATACAAATAAAAAGTTTTATTTAGCGTATAATTTTATTATTGATTGACTAGGAGATGCAAATACCTAGGTTTAAAAACTTGTTTTAATAACATTAAAGTGATAGATGGGATCCTATTCAGGTATCTAAGGTAGATGGAATGAATTAAATTTTAAAGTAAGACTTGAAAAAGAATTCAAGAAAAATTGTTTACCCTGTATCTTGATTTGCATCAATCCTGAGTATATGTAGCCACTGTTCTTTATAAGCTTGGTATAACCACTCTTCAGGAATTATGTCGTCACTTTGTAAAATTTTGACATCCTGGTCACTTAATAACAAGTACTTTTTTCTAAGAGCCTTAAATGGCGCACGGAACTCTTGGCCTTCTTTTGTTTCGAGAAAAGGTTCTGTCCACGTGTGATTTCTAAAAAAATCGTCGATTTTTGTAGATTCATCTTTAATCTTTATATGAACGAATAACCTAAAAGAGTAAAAATTAATTTATTATCACGAAAGTAAACACTTATTAGTAAGTTAATGCTTACCATACTCTTAACATCATGTAAATGCAAAATTCCGTTTGCATAGCTACCAAGTCTGGGCTACATACAAGCTCTGCCATTAAGTCTGGAGTTATTTCTTTTAAGAATGAAGGATAATGCAAGCCATGGCTCATT
Organism: Ormyrus nitidulus; assembly: GCA_900474335.1. NCBI lineage: Eukaryota > Metazoa > Arthropoda > Insecta > Hymenoptera > Ormyridae > Ormyrus > Ormyrus nitidulus. The sequence continues at coordinate 7,715 of UCOL01003256.1, read as the reverse complement.
AAATTAACTTCTAACCACCTTTTGCAGGTAGTTTTTACCTTTGGCACACCATAAGAAACAGCTGCATTATAGTAGGGAACTACAGTCTTTATGTTTGTTGTCTCGGCCATGATGTCAGTGCATTGGTCTATGAGACCCTGAAGTTGAAAAAGCGTAGCTGTTGCCAAAATTGAAATCACATCTTTTGGTTCAATGCTGATTTCATCTTGATAAAAAGAACCAAGTACAATTGAAAGCGCTGAAAAAAATCATTTTACTTAATTAAAAATTTATTTAAAAAATTACGTTTTTCAATAATAAAAAATAATATCTTAATTGAACCAATTTAATGAGCAGTGAAATAAAAAGATTTATATTAGTTGATTTGCAATCACAATAAATTTAATCTTACAAAAATATTGACAGATAATGAATAAAATGTAGCAATTGTTAAATATCAAATTCCAATATTTATTGTAGGATTGCAGACACACCTTTTAAAGATGTGTAGATCTAAGACTTTAAAAGTAGAATTTCAATGCCATAGAAATCCAAACATAGAAAAGTAGGTCAATACATGGCTGAACACATGGTTGACAAACTTTCACTTTTTATTTCAAGACAACCCAATGAGGATTTCCCCTATGTCAAAAGTCTTGTGTAAATTAAGCAAATAAAAATCATAAATTCTTACAGTCCAGAACGATGGAGGGGTCAGTGATCTCCACATTCACTATTTTTTCATTAGTCTCTCGCCAGGAACCAGAAAACATACTAGAAAAATAAGGACTCTGAAAACAGAAACAATATTTTTAATAAATAAGAGAGGATATACAAATATTAATAATGTATTTTTTTTTAATCTTTAACATTAAAACTTTTTAATGGTAGGATATTTATTAATTGGAAATTTTTAAATTCAATTAATCTATTGATAAGCATTATTGATAAAAAAATAGACTTTATTTATGAGACATAAATTATCTATTAGATACTAATTTCAAGTGATTGGATTAGATAAACATTTTAATCTCTATTAAAAAAAAAAGACACTATTGACCGCCCTTTAGATAGAACAGAGAAATGTTAGGTTTCTAGAAATAGGTGATAATTACTTGGCTTATGTAAACTTTGTGCAGTCTCCATGCTTTTCCAAGCATTAGCACCGTAATATCACTGCCCTTTTCCTCCTGAAATAGCGTCTTGTAAATGTACTGTGCCGTTGTAAGTAATTTTCTCCTGGAAAAAAAAAACATCCATCGTCAGTCAGGCTATCACCTACAGAAATATCCTCAACCTCATGAACAACAACAAATACAAACAAGTCCATAGAAAAGAAGATTCCCAGGATGATGTCATCTTTAAAAATAAGGAGAGTTACCTCACGGTAACGGGTCGCGCTAAATGTTTGCCGAATGCAATCATTCTCTGCGGTCCCAAATAACAATAATACAGGCACGAGGTCGATCTCTGGCAGGTTTATTTATAGAAAAACTCACCGTTTAGGCGTCTGCAGAGTTTCTTCGATAAACCTCGACTCAGACTCCAGGTCGTCCTCCTCGATGCACTTCCTTTTTCTTCCTCTGTACACGGAATTCACTGCGCTGTTCGACACCGACAGCAACCTGCTCCCGTAACTGCCCATTTTTGCTTCTCCTCTATTATCTCATAAATGACTTAGCACCAGGTAGTATCACTTCTAGTTTTTCGGCATGGCGGAGAGGTTAAGTCTCATCAGACGATGAAGGCGGACATGAGCTGAGGAGGACACGAGACGTGCCGAAAAACAGACCCGACCAAACCGCAGTCGAATGTAAACATTCCCGTGTGCGCTCCGTTCTCACTCTAAAGTTCACGTAGCTTTGTCTCTGTTTGCCTGATCCGCGTCGCCCCCCTCCGTAGACCGCCAGCAGCTGTTTTTCTCCTCCTCTCTTTCGCGCCTCTTGCCCTCTTGCACAAAGTCAGGAATGAAAGCGATATCTGCGCAGGACCGCGGAGTATTTTCGGACGATTGAAAAATGTTACTGGTGCTATATGAATTGAGAGAAATTTATATACATGTAGGTTTGCAGGTTGCTGCATCAAGATAAAGTTTATTTATAATTGAATTAATAGTAAAGTATTTGTATAAAGAATTTAGAGTGTACCACGAAAATGCTAGTTGAACAGTTCGATCGAGTTCGTTTACCTGTAGAGAATGCTTAATTTAATTGTTTTTTTATGATGCAGTTTCATGTTACAGTCCGTTGAAAGGACATAAAGTTTTCAACAACGGTTTTTTTTCTATTAAATTTACTTAGAACTTTCTTTAGATTTTTAAAATAAGGATTAGTTTTTGAAATTACATATTTCTTTGGGCAGTTTTATGAAATTGTTACATACGAACTTTATATTTTTATACCATAATTTCGCAGCGTGTATATGGATGGATCAATGGCAACTATAGCATATCTAAATATAAACGTTTATGAGTTATAGACACGAACATAACGTTTTTACTCAAAAAGCAAGATAGTAATAATTGTATTGTTGAACGCGCACCAGAAAACGATGTTGAAGATAATCATTTGTTCGATGCACTGTAGGTAAGATACGTTATTCTAGCCTTTTGTTCCATTTTACACCTCAACGACTACTTTACTCGAGATCATTTCCTTTTTAGTCTGAAGCACGCATTTAATCATGCAGCTCATTGTAAACACAGGAGATCCGTCGCATTCTATTACCATATTTAGAAGAAAAATACTCTACAGCCCAAGTGGTTTCGAATTTGTTTTGTTTTCTTTTAATTAATATATTATTTAAATTCTTCGAATATTTATAAGAAAAAACTTGATCGGACGAAAATCGGTTATTAAGATTGAGTTTTCATGACAAAACAGATTGAATTGCATTTTTAGATTAATATTTTTATTCGCTTGCACCTTTTAAAAATTAACAAAGCTTATCATTACGCGCATGCCATCGTCGTGAATTGTCATAATGTGTACAAATCATAAAATTCGAACGAGTTAAAAGTGCTTGATTTTGATAAATGTACGTTTTTTAAAGTAATTTTAACACGGCAGAAAAAACTTTTAACACGGCAACTTGAAATAAGAAATTCTTGCTTATTCCAAGTTGCAAAAAAATTTTAGAAAATGATTATTACGTTTAACCAGCGATAAGTATGCAATTTTCAAAAAATAATTTTTAGTAAAAATTTCCTAATTACAATAACAAGTAACAATTTTCAAAGAGCCAATTTTTAACAAGAGTTATATTATGCATTAAAAAAATGGCTTATTCAATTAAAGCTTTTTCGGAAAAAAGATTAACAGTTTATAATAAAAGTTTTTATAAATAAGCTAAATGTTAAACACAAATTTGTATTTGTACGGTAATTTGTTTTTGCTACTAAAATAAGTAATATGCCACTTTTATTTTATATAAGATTTATGTAATCTAGTTTTCTGGAATTTCCACTTTACTTATACTATTAATTTGCTTTTTCTTTTAATCTTCAATAAAAAAACTCGTTTGAATACGTTTAGATTTTAGATTTAAAACGTTTTCTGTTTAAAGTTCTATTAAAATTGTTCAATTCCAAAACAAAACTATATATATATTATATAATAAAAGAAATTACACTATAATACCTACCTGTCTGTCGTTCCCGGAAGCGGAACTAGCTCGAATAGCTTCTACGTGCAATCTAAAGGTCCCGCTATTTGTCGCACAAATCGCACAGCGGCGCACAGCACAGCTGCGATGAGCTGCCCTCTAGGCGAAGCTTCAACCCTACTGAAACTCTTCCCAGATTTAGAATTCCGTAAATCTCGGCCGGAGCGACATCAGCGATCAGCTACGTAAGCATCGTTTATCAGAGTGGTTTCTGTTTCTGCTGTACTCGTATAGTTGCAGTGGGACGAATTTCTACACCGCCGGTTAAAGTGGTAAAAGGACGGGGTTTCGAAAGTTGTGCTACATTACTGCAACTACGAACAGAGCTACAGAGACGCCAAAATCGCGGCAGGCTAATCGAAAATACCCGCGATGCCCTAAGAACTCTTCTCCACCTAAGTGGTTGCTAGGAGTTCTGTTTGTTAGATAAGCTGCTGAGTATGAAGCGTTTAGTGTTTGAAAACACGCCCCCGAATGAATAACACCTGTGCTATACAGGAAGGCAGTTTAGTGACCTGGTATGTACTTACGTTTTCTCATAACAATACGTTAAGCTTTGTGTTTTTATATGAAGTTTTATTAATTAATTAGTAAGAAAGATGATTACAACAAAGTTTTTTTTTTCAGATCCAGAGACCACAAGAAAAAGAATCAGAAGCTTCTAGGTTATATCTTCTAGTATTATAATAATAGGATAGTAGTTCATAATTCGTTTTTTTATAAACCAACAAAATGAAGGTTAAGCCTAGAGTATTCTTTGACGTAGAAGTAGGTGGATTACCCATTGGCCGCATAGTTTTTGAGCTTTATTCTGATGTTTGCCCTAAGACAGCTGAAAATTTTAGGGCATTGTGTACTGGAGAAATGGGTCTTGGCTTATCTACTAATAAACCACTGTGCTATAAAGGAATAGTATTTCACAGAGTAGTAAAGAACTTTATGATTCAAGGAGGAGATTTTTCGGTGGGAAATGGAACTGGTGGTGAATCAATATATGGTGGTACATTTAAAGATGAAAATTTTACTTATAAGCATGAAAAGCCATATTTATTATCAATGGCTAACAGAGGAAAAGATACAAATGGATCACAGTTTTTTATAACAACCCAACCTGCTCCTCATCTTGATAATATTCACGTGGTTTTTGGAGAAGTTATATCTGGTCAAGATGTTGTGGTACATATTGAAGGACTACCTGTAGATCGAATGTCAAGACCTCTTCAAGATGCAAAGGTTGTCAATTGTGGAGAACTTGTACTCAAATCAAAGCACAAAACAAAAAAAAAAGAAAAGCGTAAAAGTAGTGTATCTAGCTCAGATAGTGAGTCCGAAAAGAGTAAAAAGAAGAAATCAAAGAAAAAGAAATGGACAGAAGAAGAATGTAAAGTGCCAGAGACAAAGAAAAATAAAGTAGAAGATATACCACATCCACTTGCTTCAACCACCAAAATTGATCCTGATGAAATACCAGAAGTGCCCGCAAATAAATTCTTGTATAGAGCTGGTCCTACAAATAATGCTAATCAAAGACAATATCAAGATCGTCGACAGAATTTCAAGAAATCTCCTGGTGGTAGAATTTTTAAGGGTAGAGGAATTTGTAGATATCGTTCCATGTCTAGAAGTCGATCAAGAAGTACTACACCTCCTCACTGGAAACAGGCTCAGAAAAAAATTATTAAATTTCCTGAGTTTCAAAAAACACAACATAACCAACCCAAAGATAGCAATGATGAAACACACAAAAAACAAGATAATGAAAACAGTAGCGTTAATCCCCAAAGCAATGGTAAATTAAATGAGAGCAATCGAAAAGAAGCAGAAAAAGAGAATACACTTAAGAAAGATAAAGATTCTCACAGAAGTTCAAAATCAGACAAATATAAGGATTTAGAAGACAAACATTCTAAATCACATAGATCAAGAAGGTCTTCTGATAGAAGTCATGAATCAAGAAGTAGACATCGATCTAAACATCGATCACATAAATCTCCTAGTCGTAGTAGTCACAGTAGAAGACATCATAGGCATTCTCCCTACGAATCTTCATCCCGTTCAAAAAAATCGTCTCGTCGATCACATTAAAGTATCAAATAATGTACAACAATTTCACTAATGTAAAGCATGGACTCGTATTTTCGATAATACGAAGAAGAATTGTAATAAAAACTATGTTACACTTTTTTATTTATGAACTTATTTTCTGAGATAAGTAAATGATTGTTTCATAAAATGTGTTGTTTTATTTTTAATCCTATGTTATTTAAGATTCAAACATTAAAAGTAAAAAGTTTAAATAAATACTGTAACTTTTTAATAATTGAAAAAATTTTTATTCATCAATTTTAAGATTAATAAAATCAATTTTAAGATTAAATTCGAATTCAGCCGACGCATGCGCTGTTTCTCGCGGCTTATATGCTCAATGCAAAGTGTATACGGATTCTATGTATGATACTGTCAATGTGATGCTGTCGTTAGCCGTTACGTAAAAAAACAAATGTGTGAGTGCGTACTTATGTGATCCTTAGTAAGTTATTTTAATTTAGTCTGTAGTGAATGTAATTTTTATATATTTAATTTAATTTTAGATAAGAGCTCCTGATTCTATTTCATATCTGTCTAAATTATAGACGTTTTTACAGAAGAGAAAAAATCAAGAAATGGGTTTGATTAGGTTAGTTCAAGCAGAAGTTAATAATTTTTGAATTAGATATAATAATTTAATGACATACAATTAATTTTAAAATTCTTTCATTGTAAATGAATAGTCAGTGATGCCATTAAAAAATTATAAGTGATTTTTAAGTAAAGCATTTAACAATATTACAGCAAAAATATTAAGCATTATTAAAAAACTTGGTAATTAACTAGTTCAAATATGAGCTGTGCTTTTACAAATATATTATATAGTGAAGAACTTTGATTTCTAATATAATGTTTTTCTATTTTAGATTTGCTATCAAAAGCAGCATTGCAGGTGGCATTGTCTACTATACCACTCAAGAAGGTCTCTGGTCTAGTCCAGAAGATGCTGCTAAAGTTTATAATAAATTATACAATACTCTTACTCCAATAGTACAAAAAAATGTTCCAAAGGAAGTTATAAATGAAGTACGTCTCTTTCAAGAGTATTAAACAAATTCTTATCTCTTAATTACATGGTATTATTTCTTTAAAATAGAAATGAAACCATAACTACAAAATTAAACTTTTAAATCTTTGAAGAAAATATATAATTATAATTTAATGAAATGATTTCAAGAAAATAATATATAATTTAGTAATAATTACATATTTCACTATTACATATCAAACTATAATAGAACATTTCAAATCATCAAAAATTTGAAATTCATTACACAAGTGTTAATAAAAATATTTTTAGGTATCTCAATTACCTCGTCCATCGGATTTAAAAGCATTGGCAGTGAGTTATTGGAATCAAGGAGTCATAAATAGTATAAAATTTTTATCCAATTTGTCAATCCATCTTAATGATGGTATCATCAGAATAAAACAGGAGATTGATAAATTGGACTTATCTAGCAGTGAAACAGTTAAACCAGAAGAATCCAAAAAATCTAATTAATAATTCATTAGGTATATTTTGGAAGAAAAATGATAGATAAGGGGTTTTAAATTTATTTATGTGAACATGTAAACAAATGTTATATTTTTTTTAAATTTTTTTTGATGTGTGTTGTTGAATAAGAACTGTCACATTGTTATATTAAATAAAAAGATTTAAAACAATTCTTTATTTTTATTTAAATTTAAATTTGTGTAAATTATTATTTTTATGATACTTCACATATTTTATACTAGAAGAATTTTATTTAGTTTTTCTTACAGAATTTTAGGAAAAGCTTTAATAAAATTTAATAAAATTTCAAATTTTTTCCAAAATTTATCCAAGAAATTCTGACTATTAAAAAATCAATAAGAAATTCCTTTCTTAAAAAATCCATGAGATGTAAGTTGAAGCTCATCATCAAGCGTTGTAATTGGTCTAGAGCAAATACATACGTATGATACGTATAAAATTTTACGTATATACGGCTACATAACCC